>JAVJGJ010000034.1:20870471-20884395 GCA_035590215.1 Microhierax caerulescens
GGCCGTTCCCTCTCGTCCTGTCGCTGGTTCCCTGGGGGAAGAGACCGACCCCCCCGGCTCCAGCCCCCTCAGGCAGCCGCAGAGCGATGGGGTCCCCCCCGAGCCCCGTTTCTGCAGGCTGAGCCCCCCCAGCCCCTTCCCTGGACACGCTCCAGCCCCTCAGTGCCTGTCCTGTAGCCTGTCCTGGCCCCAGAGATCTGTGTGCCTGAGTGGTGGAGCAGGTGGCTGATCATTTCCCTTCGGACCATGGGGGCTTCGTTCTGCTCCCATCCCTGTCTTCCAGCAGCTCAGGGGGCTGGGCACACCGAGAACAACTGGTCTGGCTGTTAAAGACTGAGGCAAGGAAGACATGAAGCTCCCCAGCCTTTGTCACTACGCTTCCCCCCTGCATCCAATAAAGGATGGAGATTCTCCCTACCCCTCCTTTTGTCGCTAATGTATTTGTTGAAACACTTTAATAAAAAGTGTCTTTTACAGCCATGTCTGTAACATGTAGAGCAATGTGCTGGCATAGGGAAAACAGTATTCCGAGCAGTAAAAAAAAAGAGAGAGCAAACTGCACAAGCAACTCGTACCACCTTTCCACAGACCTCAGGAATTCTCAGGAATGATGAGGGTGTGTTTTCCCGAAGGACGTCACAAAGCATGCACTTAGTGTCTGAACAGGGGAAGGAGGCAAAATGCAAAGAACGGAGAATTTCACTAGAAAGGGCTGAAATTACAGTTTACAAACTGTCTTTATCTGTGCGCTCTTTATCAAGAGGTGTGTAATTATACAGCTTTGACATTTTCATCAATGTAGCCTCATTAATAACACAGAAAATTATACCTATTTATAACTTCAACATATTTACAATATACTCTGATGTTCACATGGCAATGATGGTAAAAACACCTGAAAATATTTTATTAATTCAAACCTCAAAAACAAGCACCTGAGTTAGATGAGCTACTAGGTTTGTGATAATGAAAAACTGAAATTGAGAGGTGCAGCAATTCACTAGCCAGACATCAGAATTAGAGCAAGTAACTTCAGTCTAAAGTTCAGTATGTCCAGATTAAGAAAAACAAATACAACTGATGTCACCTGAATAAATTCTGTTCATTAAAGAGAACTATAAGTATAATTAAGGCTACTAATAAACACAGAAAAAGCCTTCAAAAATGCTATATTTTATGTTCACAACAATTACTTAACAATTTATAGTTTGTCTGTGGTGTGATTATTATACCTGTTTTCTCCTAGGAGCTGCTCCTCAGGCAGGTTTTGGTAACCTGGATTCTGACACATTTGAAGTTGTTCTGTGCTTTAAGTTGCTTCTACATAGCAGCTTAAGTACTATCGATCTGCATTTTCCACATGGCAATTTAAAGTAACTCGTTACTTCAGCTAGTATTAGTACCTTCTCATTCCTGACAATGCCAAGAAGCATTATTTCTACTGACAATCAAGAAAAGTGAACATGTGAACTATTCAATGAAAGGCTAGTAATAGAATTACTGTGGTGTGGAAATAAGGAGGAAAATGAAACAAAATAAACAAAATCCTCCTCATAGCTATTATCAAGACATTATAAATTTTTTCTCAGCTGACTCTCCCATTAACACTCACAAAGGTTTTCATCATAGTGTTTTTTAAGCATCACTGTAGTCTGACTATTCTTCTACCAAGATTTTAAACTGTCAGATGAGGATGGGTAGGAGGAACTTGCCAAAAAAAAAAAATAAATCTTCAATTTTCTTGGCAGATTCAGCTTTTCCCTATTAATGTTGAGATTATTTCTTCAACTATTTTGTTGCAAATATTTATGACTCCATATGGAACAACAGATGTTGAAGGGAAGGGAAAGCAGAAAAGACTTCATTTTCAGCAATTACCCTGCTACTTGTTGTCATACTGTAGGTGTTCTTAGTGCATCTATTTTACATACCACCCTGTCCTTTCACACACTGCAAAAATGTCAGCTTGGATAATTAATGTATTAACTTTAGTCCAAATCATTTCCACAATATTCATCTATGAAAAAAAACAACAAAAACAACAAACCCAACCATACAAGGCGGACAACAGGAGGAAGAAATCAGGAAGGAAGGGGGAAGATAGGAACTGCTTTCCCAGTCCTCCTGGAATATCTGATCAGGAATCAAGTTTCTTGCAAAGCTGCATTAGGTACAGAATACAAAATCCTTCCCTTTTCCCCTTTGAGACAGATTCCAGTGAGTGCCACCATGGACATACAGGAAACAGAAAAGCCAAGCTAAGCAACAGTACAATAAACAGTAAAATTACTGCATAAGGAAGGTGAAGAAACACGGGCTGGGTGCGATGAGGATAAACAGAAACAGGCTGATGGTGTTCAAGCTGAAGAAATGTCTGTTAACTGAGCTGTCAGCTTACTAGCACAGGCAGCCAGAGCTGGCTGGAGAATATCGGTCCCCGCCACGCAGACGGTGAGGTCCACTCGCAGGCAGAACGGTGCCTGCTCCGCCAGCAGCGAGCAACGTGTTCCCACGAACAAACCGTGCTTTCGCGTGTAGCCAACACCCCCGCACGGGGCAGCCAGCAAGGAGGGAGAGGGAGAAGGCTACGAACCCAATCCCAGCGCCACGTAACTGCAGCTACGTGGTTTCTGGACAGGAGGTAGCTCCCAGTTGGTGTAACTGGCCGACTGGGAAGCCCGAGCTGGCGGCTGCCTGCGAAGCCACCTCCGCGGGCTCTGCTGCCACCACGCACGCCTGTCAGCGCCGGAGCTGACTGTGTGCCCAAACAAAGGCCGCCTGCCACCACAGCTAGGCAAGCTCTTTCATGTCCCACTCATTGTAGTAAAAATATACAACGTGTTTGTAAATAATTTTCATCATCTACTCCCTTTATTGCGGTATTTGGTAGTATAACTAGTAATTCGAAACAGATCTCATTAGAAAGGTTCCGTTTTTTCCTATTCACAAAACCCACACAACTATATAAATGCTTCCAGAGAGCTGTGATTAGTGGGACCAAATTTTCACCAGCGTGGCACATGTGCCTGTGCTCCCATTTTGCACCTGATTAACTCCACCTGCCCGCTAAGGCTGCACATGTGCCACCAGGAAAGGCTTTTCTGAAGTCGTCTTCCCGGTCCGGGGAACTATTCAAATGTCACCTGTGCACACACTAGTGCAAAGTCTGTGTTGCTAATGTCAGGCAAAACCAGGCTGAAATCAAGCTTCTGGGGCCCAGGCAGTAAACATAAATCCTCTCTAGCCATAAGCAAATCTAAAAGCATACAGAACTGAGTAGTAAGGAATGTTCTTCCCTGACAGCAAAGCTTAGCGATCACCAGCAGAACTAACTGGTACCAGGGAGCTAGTCGCTGCGCTCCGGGTGCCATCGGAACAAGGTAAAGGAACTCAACCCCAAAATTAGATAAGTATTTTTACATTCTTAATGTTTGTCTTCCATAGGATTATACGCAGATTATATTGTAATATATAAATTATATTATATAAACAACTGTTTCATATAGAGATTATATATGTATTTTATGATTTATGCTAGCATGGTGATTATGACACGCAAGGTACTTCATCTCTCAGCATATTCTAAAATAGTACAAACTAATACCAGTATTATTACTGTTGAGTTCAGTTTCTCAAAGCACACGTATCACAGCAGTTAAATCCTCCAAATATTTGAAGCAGGCAGAGCACTCCATTTCCTGGATATTCCTGGATAATTATTCCTGCTTTATTAAGGTTTATTTTACAACTGTGTAAAATAGGTTATAAAGGACAATTCTGCTATTATGTCCTCCCCTGCTTAGGCTTAATAAATATTATATTCCACACCATCCATTAAAGCCAAGCAGTGGAGAAAATAGGAGTGGTAGTAATCTCCTCCACAGATGTAAAATACCTTTAATAAAATAAGGGTGTATAACAGTCAGGAACAAATTACTGAGGTCTGCTTTAATAAAATAGTACCCTTAAAGAAGTATTACTCTTAAGGTACTGACATTCCCACTGGTGATGCAGTGCATCCTTTCAAAGCAGTATAGCTTGTTAAAATGGCAAGATATCTTTTTGCAATAGAGTGTTTGTGTCCAGGCAGATACAAGGTTTGTATAGAATGCATCCAGGGAGCCATAAAACTGGTGGGAAACATATTTCTCCGTGGTATTTTAGTACTTCGAAAAATTCAATCACTGGGAAAAAATGTTTTGCTGTAAACATCTGAAGAGCCTTATAAAAGCAATGGCTTCCCACAGCACCCGCTTAAATAATCTTAAGAGGGAGTGAGTATGTCTTTGCTCATCTTCTCAAACTTGTAGAAAGCTTCTCCTATTAATTTCCCTGGTGCTGTCAGGCCAGGGCACTTTTAATCAGGAATAATTATGAGTGCAATTGGGGGATGTTCACTAGCAGGATTTTTGCACTGGAGGGATAAGACAACTTTCAAAACTGATCGCTGGGAGAAATACGATTACCTTAACAGGAAAATATACCCAGAAAGATGATCACCTTAAAAGTTGCCTTCTGGATGAATTATGAATTGTTCAGATGTCAGCAATGAAGTACTCCGCTTATGTATCCTAGCGTTTGAATTCAGTGCAGTTGCATGTTGATTTTTACAAACCTTGATTACGAAGAAGCATGAGAAATTCATCCCTTTTTAATTTCCTTTCTGTTTTAATTCTACAGGGAGTAGCAGTCGTGTGCTGTATGCGGTATCGGCACGACTCCTGACACAGCTCAGCTGAGGCTTCCACGAACACTCCCTGGCTGCTCAGCCCTCCTGGCTGCACTCAGCACAGACAGGGGGCACGGGGCTGCGCACCCCCCGCCTCTGCCCGCAGCACCCAGCGTCGTGCACAGAAGACGACGCGCACCCATCTCCCACCCTGGGGCGCAGCCAGCCCGGCGTGCGCGGCAGCTCGCCCAAGTGCCGCTGTTAGTGCCAGTGCCTCCAGCAGGCATGAAAGGTCACAGAACTGAACCCTAACGCACCCCAGCCTCCCGGGCTAGGAAATGGTCACAGTCTGGCGTACCCCAGCCCTCCTCCCCTCTTCAGCTAAGAGGGCAAGTAACAGGCCCTCTGACAGAAATGTTGTCCTGGCGTATCGATATTACATCTCGGTGACAGAATGACGAGGCTCACATATATCAGCGTTACAGCAGCTCTCGGTGTGGAGAGCCGCATGTCCATGGCAACGTAGCACAGCTCTTCGCCACCAAACAATTACATGATGCTCTGGGGAAAGACAAGTTTTCCTAGCACACAGCCAATCTATCAAAAGGGAAAACTCTTTGTGACCCGAATGGCAGCTGCGATCGGAGTATAAATGTAAGCTAACCACCAAGTAGTCCACATCCACTACTTTGCAACCTAATAACTGTTAAGTCTACTGCTGCCACTTATCCCGAGCTCCTTTAAAAGATCAAATACGAGGGAAAGGAAAGAAAAAGGAAAACTTCCTGCAGAAAGCAGCAGCCATCTGACATCGATCTGCTGTGTTCTTCCTTCAGGTCAGCCCGCGGGGAGGCATGGAGCTGGGCGGCCGCACGCTCCAGCCTCTCACCCTTCAGGCATAGCACCTCGGCAGCAGCGATCCCCAGTACGTACCCCAGGCAAAACATCACTGGTAAAAAAGTGCTGAAGTATATAAACCACAAGAGGCTAATTCCAGGGTCCTACGGTCTCCTCTGACAGGTTGCTAGCACGGTGCAGGAGCACAATTCCCAGCAGCTGGGCAACATTTGTCCTCTGCTCTTCCCTCTGCCCAAGACCTCAGACATAAAGCTATGCTCTGCTATGGAATGTGGCATATAGCAAAGTCTGGCAGTAAAGCCCTGTTGCTTCGGCTAATTTTATTAGTAACAGCCTAATATCTGCTGAAGGCAAAGCAAAAAAGCTAGTGAACTGAGCAAGGAAGACCCACCGCACCCCTCCACCCCCCCACCCCCCACCCCAGCCATGTGTGTGTACAATCCTAGTCCTTCAGTGATTTGGCATTGCAAACCAATCACTCTAGGAAAACTTTAAGAAACTTTACCAACCTTTTGCCTCTAAAACACTACAATTTATAGTAGACTTTAAGACAAACAAAAATGCCACTAGCACCATCATTACTAAATAAAAGCTACTAAACAGATTTTTGGATCAATCTCTTGGATTTACATGCTTCTCAATTAAAAACAAGATACAAACCAAAACAAATTACACAGAAACCCAGTACTCCAGACCTCTCATGCACTCATCAACAGATTTCAAACCAGCCTTGGATTTGGTTGGTGGCTGAAAAATCCAGCTTCATGGACCTGCCAGCTTCTGTGGCTTCCAGATGAGGCAGCCGATGCCTGCAGAGGCGGGGAAGTGCCACATCGAGCTCTGCAGCTGGCTCCCGAGGGGAGACACGAGGGGAGAGAAAACTGCACCATCACAGGCACCCTCCCACTGCAAATAGAGCTGAAAACCCAATCGTGACCAAAAGCAAAAATACCTCGCCCATATTCAGTAAAAAAGTCAGTAACTACAAAGTATCAGTTATCTGCATTTTCTCTTCCAAATGACAGCAATAAGGCTCCGCACTCCATCAGTGCATCTGTCCTTCTAGTGGGATTCCCACCAGGTCAGCTAGGAGCATGACCTTATTGGTGCTCTAAGTCATATTCAAAACTCCATAAGCATGAAATCCTTTAAAAATATTTAGGGTTTGATTACCGTTACTGTGACTTCAGGCTTTTAGCAACCAAAGCATTTTCCTTTTAAAACTGGCTTACTCTTTTGCAGGGCACATTATATTTTGTTTGGTTTATTCTACCTCCTTGCTTTGAAACTGTGCATTACTTGAGAGAGGAGCTGACATACCCATTCACGATAGTGCACAAAATGAAGCTTAATGAATCCCAAATGCAACGTACTTCATGTGCTAAAATCAATGTACGTTGCCTGCTACAGTATCTCCCTGTGAAATTGAGGCATTTGCTCAGAAATTTCTATCTCAACAGGGTCTTTTCTTTTTTTGTAGCGCTTAACTGCCTTTTGTCTGCTCTTGTCTCCCTCCAGTGTTGCTCAGATGGCAATCTTTTATTCCTTGTGCAAACTCATTTGGAAAATGCTGGATGGGCTACAGCTGTGTACTGCTATGTAAGGTCTAATACATGTCAAGCAGTGCTTTATACATGCTGAATAAACACAATGAAACAATGTTTTAATTGATTATTAAAAAGGCAGGGTTCTAGACTGAAAGTAGTATTTAAAATCAGATTTAATCAGCTAGTTTTGTAAGATTCTGAAAGGTATTGATGCTATACACGCTGTCATTTGAGCTCTAAAGTTTTCACAAAGGTTACCGCAACCCAAAGTGACAAAGCTATTTCTGGGTGCTTTATGTAAACGTGCAAGTCTGTAGCTGATGAAAAACAAGCAGTGGATCAAAATATTAATGAAGCATGAAACTTACCTGGAAAGGTATTTTCCCCACAGATCTTCTAAGAAATTAAATAAAGTACACGTTTTTCAAGAGCCAATCTCTGTTCAGCTACCGCAGAACCTTTGCAGCTCAGTTGTTCTCAAACAGTGACATACGTTCTTGCCTTTATGATGTATAAGGTCTGGATTAATACTCTCCAGTAGTAAATACTGACTTGAAATCAATCTGCACTGCTTCTAACAAAGCTAGCTAAGCTGGATATGCAGGCTAGAACCATTAAAAGTCTCTTTAAAGGATTTTTTTAAACCGACAACTATTAGACAATGCAACTAAAATTGTTCTGAAGTCCCAAGTCATAAATAATAATAGTAATAATACAAAAAATTAAGCAATTGGTAATCAAAATAATTGTAGTACCCAAAAAAGTGCCTCTAACCCACCACAGGACCCTACCTGGGGAATCAGATTTTTTTGAAGGTTTGGGCAATGATTAATCTGAAATGAAATTCAGTCTAAATTCTTTATATCAATCAACATTCTCCACTGACTGTATTTTTCTGTGGCACCCCAGGAATCTATGTGAAAAATGCATTGTGAAGCAGCTGATTTTTTTTTTTTCCTTTTTCCCCTCAAACAAAAAATGCCAATGTTGTCCTGAAATTTAGGTCGTAAAAACTGGTCAAGTCTATTAAGTGGCAGCAAACTTAATACAAGTTCTATTAAGAACCTTCATTAGCTTGGAGTACATGGATTATCAATCAAATGAGAAATAAGCACGGTGCAGATGAAAATGGCAAACTGCTATAATTACAAATGATGTTCTGTGCATGATTGTGTCTCAAGAATTGTTACAGAATGCCATGGAAAAAAAATCATTTGTATCCACAGTCCAGAATAATATGGGCCATTACAATGATGTACTTCGGAGCAGAAATGCCATTTGTTATGTTTCACATTGTTTCTGTTCCATCCACTGAATCTATATTTTGTTTTATTTTTTAAAAAGGATGAATTCGCTTTAGAGAACTGACAGCTTATATAAATATTTTAGTTTTGCTTGCAAGTAACAGGAAAAAAAACACGGTATAAAACTCAAGCTCCAAGTTCCCCAGAATGCCTTCTGAGAATAAATTCTATGTTTATTTGTATTTCATTTTCCTTGAACAACTGCTTTTCCCTTGGGTATTTATTAAAAGCATAAAAAGAATGAGCCAAATTCACTTCTCAATAACATCCATTCAGCATTGTTGAGGCTTGTAAAATTGCGCTAGACTAGCCAAGGGGAAAATTTTACTCACTATTTAGTAAATATATATAATTTTTTTTCTGGTTGAGAAGATGTATTGTTCAATCTTTAAATTCTCTGTCTGCTCCTGCTTATCAAAGAAGAAAAAGCAGCCCTTTTGTTACAGATTCGTGAGCTCACACAGGAACAGGGATGATGCATACGCTCCATTTGCTCATTCTGTCCTGGGTGACGGAGGGCAGCCCTACACTCAGCATTTCCCATTGGACTTGTAGAAGACTTGAGCAAAGTTTCCATCAACTCCACTACACAAAGACCTAGTTAAATTTTCTTCGGTACTATTTGCCTGAAGATTCTAATAAATAAACTTACTTGACCTACATTCTAAATCCACAGATTGAGGAAGCAGAATGGCTTACAGTGAATTTGGCCATTGGGAAGGTCTACTCTTGGTGCAAGGTTGGAGGAACATTTCTAGACTGCAAACGGTGCATGACACAGACATCCACTTTCAAAACCACAAAAGATGCAGTGACACAGAAGCTGCTGTCTGGGCTACGACCGCAGCCGAGATGGTTCAGCATGCAGCAGCCAAGCTGCCTCCACACCATGCCCTTCCCCCCTCCTGCACCAGGCTTCCATCAGGTCCCGCTGGGCTACCCAGGGGCGCTCCACACCTACTAGCGCAGATGTCTTAAAACTGCCCTGGTACCCGACAAAATGAAAACCACAATTCCCATTACGTAAGGTCACTTCTCTCTTTGCAGTTGACCATCACTGTGGGTTTTGTACAATTCGATTATGTCTTTTTTCAACAGAACTTGCAGCAAAAGTCACTTGACACTAACGCTGCTGCATGCCACGATGACTCCTCTGGAGTACGTGGCCAGGAGTGGGGGTTAGTGCTTCTTGCCCACTACTCCCAAAGAAATTACAGTTTATAGCTTGTTAGTAGAAAAATGATGTCTTTAAGATCTAAGCCAATGTTTTCAGAAATATCATGGATTGTCTTTATTGCCAGCATAACAAACCTCCCAAAATATAATAGCCAGTAATGTGACCATTGCCCTTGGCAGCACCATTAAACTGGGCAGTGAACTACTTCAAATAGCTGCGAGTGTTAAACATTAGTTCTGCCTTAAGTAGGTTGATTTTAGCAGTCAAATGTGCACTGCAGTCTATCTGAACATTAAAAGCACCTTTCAAACTTAATTTTACAGAAATGTTAACGACCAGAACAAACTATTGAAGGCAAAAAAGAAAAGTAATTATTTCAACAGATGAAAGGGAACAGTAAATTAACACTCTTGTTTTAAAAGGGGGCTCGGTAACTTATCTGCTTTAAGGAAATGCCATTACTGAAGGTACTATGGATATTTTGCTTAACATGTTTATGGGTTGGGGTTTCTTTTCTCTTCTGGCCTTTAAAAACGAGGTTTGAGGCAGAAGGAGAGCTGTAAATCTTTAATCGAAATACAACAAGTTCCAGAAATGCTTTATCAAAATCATGGCAAGAGAACTGGTTCCTAAATATCTACGTTATGTGTCATGTACGCATATGTACATGCAATGAGGGAAAGGGAAAAAAATGACAGAACAGAACAAAGCCTTCCAGAGTGACAACCTTGAAGTCCACAGAGGCCTCTAAAGACTAAAGAAAGGAATATGACAGAACTAGAATGACTCAGAAGTATTCCTAATATACCACCAGTGCCTACGTATGTTAATAATAATAAAAAAAGACAGCTAAACTAATCCTTTTATTACATTAAAAATTATCAAAATTTGTCATAGCTTAGAAAATGTTAAGCTGTTTGTTTTAAAATACAAAACATACTTTTTTTTTTTTTTATGAGCTATTATTCAGTGCAATTTTGAAAACTGTTTAAAAGAAGTCACTGGCTTGCAAGCAAGATTTTCTTACCATATGTGTTGAAATATGGAAGCAGATTGTAGACATTTCCAAAAGGAATTTTAGACATATATTTTAAAATTGTTTACAGCAAAATTTAGGTGATCATGGGTTGTTTTTTTTTTTTTGGTTTTGTTTTTTTTGTGGACGTGCATTTTCTGAACAATAAAAATGTACTGATATAAATGTGGAGTTTGAAAATAATTTATTCTGCATAATCAACATAGCTACATATGCTTTTCATTCTGAAATCACGCATTCGCAGACTTAAAATGATGAAATGGTAATTATTCTTCTGACTTATAGATGTCCACTTTGAAAATATGGTCAACGGTAAGATTTGTTCAGCAAAGCTGCAATGCTAATGAAAGTGGCTTTAATATTGTGTTTTAATTAATAGTTTTTCATAAAGGATACTTTAGTAGACAAAGATAATGACATTATATCGCATATGTATCAGTTTGCAAGTGTTTATGCGTACATCTGGAGATACTTAATGGTACATACACACACACATGTGTATTCATATAAGACATATATGACCCTAAGAGGAAAGGAAAGAACTTAATTCAGAATTTAACAATAGTGAAGTAAACAGAGAATCAGACGGTCAGGAGAAATTGATGATACCGTCCCAATGACTTTGACAGTAACGTCAATTTAAGTAGTTCCTATGCCCCATAGCACAGCTTATCAGACCCTCTGTGAAAATCTTTTGGACGCCTATTTTTAAACTGCATCATATGAATAGTCTCTTCACTAACATCTCTGGATGATACAGGATTATCATTCTGGGAAGCCATTTCCTTGCTTAAGGTATTTTGATGTGGAAATATATGCAATTTGGTTCATTCTTACCATTACTTAAATCACGGCAGTTAATGTCATTTCACATAAAAATAGGGGTGAGAGTTGCTTAAGGCCCTTTTCTCTTCACTAGCTGAATGAAATAGATTATCTTGTGCAATTTAAAGAAGAAATTTAGGAAAGCATGGGGAAGTACACAGAGTGCAGCCTTTGATGGACAGAGTACAGGTAGGTGGCATGCCAAGGCTTCACGCTGCCGAGTGCTGGAGAACAGCCTGCCTGGCACTAACCAGCAGGCTGGGCACAGGGGCTGGAAGCAACCCTACCGACGTGACCAAGTCAGAAACCTGCCAAAGCAGAAAGGCAAGTTTGGTGGGAAGTCACTGCATCGAGGCTACGTCAGGAGAGAAGATCTTTTGGGAGATGATTAGAATCACAGAATGGTGGAGGCTGGAAAGCACCTCTGGAGGTCACCTCATCCAACGCCCTGCTCTGGCAGTGCCACTGACACCTGGCTGCCCAGGTCTGCCTGAAAAATCTAAGTGGCAGAGAAGGTAAGGTAGACTTCAAGCTCAAGGTATTTAAAACTGGCCAGAAAAAATGAGGTACGACTGGCAGAGGGCTGGCAGCTAAGCATTTACTGGCATGAAAGGAGAAACCTACTCCACGAATTAACTTTTGCTTTAGTAGCTTCTGTTCCTTTGAGGGTACCGAGGGGACAACTCAAGGAATAAGCAATAGCTGAAGATAGCATTATATGGTGGAAACCCTTTAACCTTTGTATCAGACCCACTTGGAAACTGCCAGACACACTGCCCAAAGCGAGCTGCAGCCAGCCACCTTTGTGTCGGTCGATCACCCACATGTTGGATCAATCATTATTTGGTACTCAGTTGTGATAAATACATCCACATTCAAGCCTTCGAACAGTAACTCCTACTTCTTCAAACCCACTATGACAGTACTGTTGCTATAAACACATCTGCATCAAATATTAGGGTAAGAAGTATTTGTGAGCCAGCAGTCTGAAATGGTAAGTTTCAGCTGCACACAGCAAGGCACACACTTATTTAAAAATAAATGTGAAATTCAGTCTTCCACAAAAGAAGCAGTGTCATGAGAAAACTCGGGCTTTAAGTTTTGTAAACACTGCGTTTTCAATATTGGAGTGTCAGTCTTCATTCACTCTCTGACAAGGTTGTCAATCAAACAGCAATCTAGTTTTGTAAGACTTTAACCAAAGATCAAAGCAATGATACTGCTGAGTTCACATTACCTTCCCAGAGATAACCACTTGAACACCTTCATCGCGCTGCATCGATATTAACTTTGCACCATTCCTTCCAAGCAAATAAAACAGGACGAAGTCTGACAGCCCTTCTGGCTTCTGCTCTCAGCCCCAATCTGAACCGAGTCCCAGTCCCCATCCCCTGAACCCCCTTGTAACTGCCACCCGGATATTGAAGCGGAGGACTGCAAGACCTGCATTCAGTTAAACTTCCGTCAATTAAGAAGAAAATGAAATGTGCTTTCTGTCTCCTTCGGGAAGCACACTGAATGTCTTTGACTCAATAACAATAGTTGGGCAATAAAAAGATGAGTGAGCAAAATGTGGTATATCATCGTTTTGCTTTTGACTTCAGCCCAATGGCAAATGAAAGGCATCCAAAATCAATTTCAAGAAGCTAATAAATTCAGTATGTGAAAGCAGTGAAAATATAACTTTTGCAACCTCATCATCAGGCTGATTTGTAAGCAAAGCTGGGCCTAATTCCTGCACACTGTGTCACCCATATTTTCAGTTCCATGCAGGTAATATACTATTTCTAGAGTTCATATTCTGAGGCTAAACACAGAGATACACATATATATATATACATATCTTCTTTCCACAAACGTATGTCCTGGTAATATCGTAATAAAAATCTGAATGTACTATGCCCAGGAAATCATGTCGATCATTATCAGTTCCTTCCTCCGGTAACGGTGACAGAAAGGTGACGGCTAACGCGGCACGCAAGGGCATGCTGGAAGCAAACGCCTGCTTTCCACAGCCCCACAGAGCATGCGGAACACACTCTTTATGGCAGCACGGGGAGGGGGCTGCTGGCGTTTTTATTTGCTTGTTAACTGACTGAGAAGCTTGCCAGACCATGCCCATCTAAAAGCAAGCTTCCCAAGGGAGATGAATTGACCGTAATTTCAATATAATTTAAAGTACTCCTTAAGCCATGCTGAATGCCCTCAATGTATAGCTTCTGATCTTCCCAGGAAACAATGCAGAGGGCTTCCACTTACTCCAAGCAGTTAGTTCAAATTTACACGAGAAGAAAATTCAATCCACAGTTTCTACCATGGCCTAAGAAACCTTGATTAGGGGTCAAGTCCATCCAAATGATTCAGTGGCAACTGCCCTTAAGCGTTCACTGGCCTTTACCAGGGGGTGTAAGAGACGGTCCGAAAATCCCTTATTTGCCTCACAATCATCGACAAAGGACAAAGACTGTAAATATCTCAAGGTAAGAGAGGGCGAGGGGGGGCTCTGCA
>JAVJGJ010000034.1:20884495-20911215 GCA_035590215.1 Microhierax caerulescens
GTGTACCGGACACCCTGCGTCGAGTCGACAGACGGCTGAGTGGACCCTGGTGTTGGTAGCTATTCCCCCCTTTATCCTCTTTCTATACTTTACTTTCTCGTTTTTTCCCTATCACATATTTGTGCTGATGAGCACACAATAAAGTGGTTTTGGTTGTCCGAGTCCCCGGTGTATTTATAACCTTTTGTACTCCGAAATCAAATAAAAGAACCTAATCACGAATCCTATCTTTGGATCGTGATAGGGGGCTTCGCACAAGCCCTGATTTTGCAGTGCAGTTACAAATAAACTACTTGAGAAAGGGAGGGATGGCACGGATGTACCTCACCTGGTTTGTAAGGCCAGTGCTAACGCCTACGAGAGCAGTGGCGATGTACCACCCTCAGCTACACACCAGACTTGCACATGCAGCATAAAAAATTGCCAACAAATGTCAAACCGAGGCATGCGAACAAGCGGCTGTACAGCAGGCCTGGGAACTGCAGGTCTCTATTGGAAAAAAACCAGAATTTCTGAGAGCAGCAGTTTCTACTGACACAGCCAATCTACGTGATGCCTTTTGGATATTTTGTTGTTCTGAACCAACTGCAGACAGCGATATTACAGAAAGTCAATTACACTTACTTAACTCACTTAGAAGCCATTAACAGTGTTAAAATTTTCTTGGGGTGCAGTACTCATTTAAAAAGAACAAATACATTTTTAAAAACCCACAGCAAAACTGACCAGGTTTCTGACCTTGGAGATTTCTATGTCAATATATGCATTTGTTTCCTGTAGAAAAAAAAGACATAAAAAGGAAAAGAGGCAGCTGGCAGGAAGCAAGCTGGCTGCTGGACAGAGCTTGAATTGGCAGGGGAAAAGGTGGCTAGAGATTGGAGCTGAAGAATGAGGGGGTACGCGGACCGGGGACATGTGCGAGTCTTAGAAAGCAGTAGGTGGAGAAAAGTGTGGAACAGAATTATATTTAAAGGGGAGAAGTTAGAACTAGGTGAGAACAGTAAAGGAATCACACTTGGAGTGTAAAATACTGCTTTTGTCACTCAGTTCATACTGTGAACATGTCTGGGTTTTTCTTTCTCAAGGCAGAAGCAGGGGGAAATGCTGTTCTTTCTTACTCTATTTCTTCACTAGCATCATCCTCCTCAGATGGTGGCAGCTTTTGGTAGCCTGGACTGTTATCATGGGACCTCGGACAACTATTTCCTCACGCTGCAGAAAACACTAATGTTTGTTTTTCATGCTAGAAATATCAGATCTTGTTTCCTCTGTCTTTCCACCAGGATTTTACTGACCAGATGAAAACGAGTGACTACAAAACCCAACTCAAATCCGAATTACACCATATACCCGCTCTTTTGTATTTGTTACATCTGTTTTACCTGTTCACCTCTTAATGTTAATAAGCAAGAGGAAACAATAATTTTTTCAGTCTCAAACACTGTTTCTTCAGCTGAAGACAGTTTGTGCCATGCCTGCTCTCCACACTTTCAGCCTTCTAAAACACCTCCAGCAAAAACAGAAAGTCTAAGAGATTATGTTACTGATATTTCTGCAATGCCAAATAAGCACAAGGGTATCTTTCAAATCTCCTCTGCAGATAAAGCACGTTACAAAGTGTGTGTATATCTACAAGTCACCTTTGAAATATCAGCTTTTCAGTGCATGTGTAACAGTCTCCCGGACCCCCTAACGCTGCTGCCACGCTTGTGTTGCCTTGCCTTTCCGTGCGACCGACGGCACCGCTTTACACCCGCTAGCAGAAACCTACGGGGCTGTGATCATACGCTGCCCGGTGGCCTGGCTTCCACCAGAATGCAAATGTAAGCAAAAGCCATACGAGCACGCATGTTTTTATGTGAAACAGAAGTTAAGCTGTGAATACCACGCAGCCCCCTGCAACCAGGAGCTCCCATCCACCTCAGCTGACCCACTCGCCACATCCCTGCACACAGGCACAAGGGGGTTCTGGCGGAGCTGGGGTGGTGGCTGTTCTGGGGGGGCTCCCACACACCTCGCTTGTGAAGCACTGCCTTTCTCCGGATCCCGCAGCACGGCAACCTACAGCTGAGACCTGCCGCCTGCCAGGTGCATAGCAAGCTACTGGTTACATTGCAGAAGCTGCTCTTAGATGTTCCCACCTTTAAACAGCACTACGCTGAACGTAGCTGTTCATAACACATAATTAAACTACTTCCATTTATGAGCACCCTTCCTGCTGCGGGGTGCTATTCCTTTTCAGACCTCTCGTCAGACTCCGCTAAGCATTCAGCGACTTTACGTATTTCTAAGCATGATTTACCTACACAGTCAGTCCTTCTTGCCCATAGGATTTAAACCTAATTTTCAAAATGGAAGTTACGTTTCTCTGCATTTCCTTATATCTTTAATAATTCCACACAAAAATAGTTTCTCCTAAATTCTGTTTCTTCAAGTATTTGTAAAGACAGCACTTCTATAAAAACATTTAACAACCAGAAAATACGTAAATATAAATATGCCTAACTGTATCCATAACTAAGTCTTCATTTAGTTAAAAAGTTCTGATATTATCTTTATTATTTCTTCTTCAAAGGAGAATAGTAATTAGAAAAGTTCTGCAAATTTGCACTAATGAAGCAGAAAAATCTACTATGAATTAATGAATTTTATTAATCATCATGTAAGCAAATAAATATAAAATGTTAAAAATGTAAGTGTATCTAGCCCCTTCTTTTTTTTTTATTTCTATAGTAGTTCATGTAAGATTACTTGCAGGTTATTCCTAAATCCTTATAAAACTTCATCTGGGAATTGTAGTTTTGCTGCAAATTCGAACTTTTATCAATGGATCTATATAATCCACAAACACTGAAAAAGAGAAGGCACTTAAATATGCAGCAAAATTACATACTGAAAAAATCAGAGTGCAGGGAGAATAAAAAGTAGATACGAGACAGTGGTACAGAAAGAAAAAAAAATAATATTTAGAGAATTCACACCACATGTTATTGCCACCACTTACACCAAGGTAAGATTTAAGCTCATCATTCAGTCCTGATGCACAGACTTAGAAGAAATACTCTTTCAGAAGACGGGTATGTCAGTTGTACAGGAGAAAAACTGCAGTGCCAGTCCCGAAGCGCCGCGGTCAGAGGAAGGGTCAGCATTCCACTGCTTTTTCACAGCCTCCTCCGTGCTGCAGCAGGTGAGTGCTGGCCCAGCGCCCTTAAAGGCTGTCTTAAGAACCTAGTGACCCACCAGCAGTCCCTCTTTTGGTCCAGGGCTGCCCACGTCAAGGCACTGCAGACACACCTCTTACTCTCTAACACGTCTCCAGTGTCACAGCTGCCAAGCTGAGAAGTGTGGGGGGGGGGAGCTGCAGGTGGTTGTGCTGCTGGGGAACCCCCTGCCCCTTTGCACTGCCTTCTGTCCCTCCGAGTGCGACACTCACGGGGCGCAGCCGCAGAGCAGAACATGGCTCACAGGCTAAAACTAATTAATCATCCGTCCAACACCACTGAAATGCGTTCAGTGGAGTTCAGAACCTGCAGGGACAGTCAGAAGGACATTGGGGGGCTCTTGCTGCAGGCCACTGAATCGTCACAGAGAGGGGGAAGGGTGCTGGGCTTTGAGCGTGATCCGCTGAAGTTTAGGGGGTCTCTTAACCAAAACCGGCCGAGGTCTTACTCTAACCGTGAACCCACATTGCTACCTTTTCTGGGTTTTGATCTTTATCGGTTGGCATCTCAAAGGAAACCCTGAGCCCCTTTTTTTGTTTACATCTTTCCTCCCTTCCCCACATCCAGCATCTTTCCTTGCTGTCTTCAAAAACTCCCTATAAATCCAGGGGGGAAAAAGGATGCCATTAAAAACTGCCTTACTACAGTACGTATTAGCACCGTTATGTGAAATAATTGCTCCTTGGGAGATTCTAGACAGTCAATTAACCCCCAATTCATAACTCAAGTGGCAGAGCAGACACTCAGTGCATAAAGGGTAGGGGTTCAACTCTCGATTAGGATGATATTTTTTTCCTGTAATAGTTTAATCTTGTGGTCAATTAACCCCCCCCCCCGGCATTGTATTATTATATGAATTCTAGGCAACTTCTGATTTAAAGGTTAGTCACAGTGTACCGCACTGGACCAGAGCCCTGGACTTCACTTTTTCAAAGCTGAGAGTCTATTCTACCTTAAGGGGAAAAATATTCTTTTTTGAAAAAGAGACCAGAAAATGTCTTTACAGTGTGTTTTCCTGATCTGGAACAGTTTAAATGCCTCCTGTACCTTTATGTCAGTGGTAAGTTTGCATTTATGTCATAGAACATTAGAACTAAGTTTCCTGCTGCTCCACATATTCATATCACTAGTTATATTAAAAAGGATTTCTAAGCAGACTTTTAAAGATTAATCTCATCTCCAATTGCTGAGCTTGTTTCCTACGTTGCTGGGCATAGCAGCTTGGAATAGTAGCTTACTTATCCATCTGTTAGACATACAGAGACTATCAGTTCGTGAAGTATTTTCTTGGTACTCTTTTTGGTAGAATAAAGTCCTGGATTTCCTCAGGGAAGCAAAGGACATATGCTGATGCTCTATGGTTTCTGAGTTGCTGCAGAGATGAATTCTTCTTGGCCAGCTTTCTGTTGAGTAGGTGCTGGAATCGTATAAAACAGCAACTTGTAAAAAAAAGTAAAATGGTGAGTTCCCTGGCCAAATCAGTGATCTTTTTTCAACTAATTATTTTTCTTGCTCAAAATGAAGACAGTTTGTCTTTGAAAAGACTGTCTATCATTAAAAAAGAAAAGTATTGAAAGTTTTTGAAACAACTATAACAGATGTCATAGTAGTTGAAAGTACAATTAGAAAGCACAACGCCGCAGAAATAAAACTTCAAACAAAAGCGGAAAGAGTTCTTTGTGCACATCAATAATTTAGAATGATTTAAGAACTGTTTTATAGATGCAAGTGGAGCTCTTTCTGTCTATATATAAATTGAATGTGGTCTTTATAGGCAAACAAAAAGGGGATACAATCCTTTTAAATTATTTTTAGGATAATTGTTTCCACAACAAACATCATTATTTATCAGTTTTGAACAGAAGCCAACTGCTAACATTTGAAATGCACAAATCTTGGCACACAACATAGAAATGGTAATCCCCCCCCCTTTTCAGAACCAGTTTTGCATTTATTTTACACATTTGTCAAGTTCTTATCTCAAAGCCCATGCAGTGTTACCTATTTCTATCAGAAATCATTATATTTTATTTCTAATCACCTTCCCGTAGCTAATTTTGTAACTCAGGAAAGGAAACATTTATTGCTAACAGATGCTGTTACCTTCCTGCTCACTCGCATATCACTATAAATTGATTCAACAGCCTGGAAAACAAGGCTTAGTATGTATTATTTTGCCTTCTGGGTTTCTTCTGTTATAATCTTTCTTTTTAGATAAACAGTCTCAGCAACGCAAACATTCCAAAGCTACACCAGAGCCACTCATCAGCCAGGATGCGACCCTATTACACAGCGCAGTGCCACATAACGAGCCCCGGGACACTGCACACCGTGAGCCGTGCAGCCATTGCAGCAGTGGGCGTCCCTCTCCGGCATACCCCGTTTTTGGTGCATGCATCCTCCCGCAGAGCACTGCGGCTCGGCGCGGCACCGCTGCCCTTCCTCTGCTGGTGCCAAGCGCTCAGCGTACCTGCTGCCCTGCAGGCACAACAAGGAGCCCCCGGGTCGCCTTCGCTGCTTCTGCCCACGGCGGGACTGCGAAAGGATGAGTCAAATCTCTGAAAGAGACACTTCGATTATTTTCTTTTCTCCCTTGATTAGATTTTTAAGGGCGAGCCCATGGAACAGGTTGAAGAGGCTGCCCTCAACCTCATAATCTCCATGTTTTTATATCTATCTATAGCCTTACTTCCATAAGTAAACTTTAAGTAAATTATCTATTCTCTGTTTGAAACCGACTGAATTGTTTTTTCTCATTTCCCTCTTGTTCTGGGGTAAATACTAAAATGGGATTTTGATGGATAGGCAGTTTTGTGTCCAGAGAGATGAGATTTTCCTTTTCAGAGGAGAGGGAAGATATGGGAATAAATGACAGCCCTTGAAGCTGCAAACTTTCTTAAGAGAAAATGTGAACAGACATTCTTGTAGAGTCACAGAAGAGAAAACAGTTCCTCAACAGTTTCCACGTACACATCTGAATATCAGAACACAATTTTGCTGAAGCCCACCACAATACAAAAGGGGAGACCCCAACCCAGCTACTTTGCTGCTGTCTACAGCACAAGCCCCCACACGCTGCCTTTGAGACATGAAAAAAATTTAGGAAAAGTGCACATTTCATTGCTGAACCCCCCCCAAAAAAAATTCTGTCAATTTAGCTACAACCGCTACAGAATGATAATCATATTTTTCAGATGCTTGGGACCATTTAGCTTCAGCATTTTATGCGACTGATGATATATGAACTACTAGTTGTGTAAAATTAAAACTCCAGCCTGATCTAGAATATATTTAATGCATGCTATATAGGCAGCAATGTTTACAAAACACTAATCCTAAAATAGGGTGATGAAAAACTATATTGTATATTAAAGACAATTCTTATTATGAAGAAGACTATAATCTAGAAGTGCCTGCCTGACTTTCTGCTGAGATTTCAACATGTATGTATATACAGAGCTTAATAATGGATGTTCTTGAAACAATAAAATTCTCTCTCAGGAACTCATGGATTATTTTTTTTTTTAATATCAAAAGCTTTGTACAAAGAAACAAAGGAATTATGGCAGGATGGAATCATTATTATCACTGCTGTTGTTATTTCAATTTTACAAAAATATTACTTTCCTTAAAATACACCAGTTAAAAGAAAATTCAGTATATATAAATATACTCTTTTTATAGAGTAATTTCAAGCTCTCCTTTCCATGCAAATCCCTTCTGCCTGTAATGCCGTAGGCTATATGACAATAATGTCAAAAGTCAAACAGCAGCTCCAGCAACTCCTCCTTTAATATGTGGATTTCTCCACACTTCTGCCTGGAGGGCACCTTCATTACAACCACTTTCTAGATTCTAAAGCTAACAAAAACCAAGGCAACAATAATAAATACAGGGAATCTCCTAATTGACAGTATCTAAAATGTCCCCAAAGGTTACAGATGTATAAGTAACATGTTATTTTCTGAGTAATTCCTATTTTCTGACCTCTGTGAAAAGACATGTGTACACACACAATATTCCGTTTTCTGCTCCAGCTCAGCCATCTACCAAAGGTGTTCCATCCTCCAGGATATTCTTACACCAAAAAGGCATCTTCCACCACACCAGAAGAGGCACTCCACTGAATGGTCATTAAAAGTTTTACAGTTATGCATCCCCTTACCGACAGCACTCACCTGAATAAGCCATGGGGTATGGCAACGAATTTACACAAGCCCAGCGTAGCTATCAAAATCCTGCACAGCAGTCCAGGTGATGGATAAAATAGATTCAAAACTATACAATGCTTTATAGATTATAACATCTCAAAATACACCTGGAAGCAGGATTTTATTTATTAAACTACTTGTTATAGCCTGTCATATTCTGTCAACTAGAAGAAAAATCTGCTTTGGAAACTACTGTCACACTGACTATAAAATAAAGGATGAAAATAAATCAGTTGGTATTTCAAGAGCAACATGCAATGGCCAAGCATGACCAAAGAAGCGTGCCTGGGGAATTTTGTATTGGAATGATCAAAATCTTTCTAGCTTTGTACTCATTTGCCTTGAATTTCAGAATTCTAGTGGCTAAATAGGATAAAGTTTAAGCAAGCCTGTGTATGTGCAATACAACCTTTGGGGAAAATTATATATTTTTAACAATTCTCATGAACATGATTAAGCATTACAAATACATCACAAAGGAACAACACCCCCAAATTACTTCAAGTCCAACTTGTACTTCCAAAAGTAGCTTGATTACTTAGTGGCTGATTTTCACAGGTATATGGAAATAGGAGTGATGCCTCAAACAGTCCCAGAAGCTTGATCCTTCAAGGAAAAGCTATAAAGGCACTTAATGTCCCAATGCTGGGCACAAATGTGTCAACGAGGCATATGTGATATCTAAAAAAAAGCCAACAACCAATCTCACAGCTGCCTTTAGCCCTCGAAATTTATGCCCACGGTCCCTCTGGCCACGTGTATTTTGGCTGTGAAGCTTAACTTTGGCTCTGTTTGGAGGATCTGAGATAGTCCCAGGATGACAGTACTCCCTGGCTGATGGCCTTATAAACCCCAAGTGGGTTTGGGTGACCACTTGGGAGAAGAGTCCTGTTTTCAAACCACCAGACTATTTAGGATTATTTAACAAAAGGGTTTGGGGAAGGGAGAAAAGACACCAAACAGCTGAACAGTACGGCAGATAATGCAGCAGGCCGAGGGAGCGAGTTAAGGAGCTTGCTCTTATGAATATTTAATCACTCAGATGAAGGGGAACAGCTTTAACCGGAGATAGTGCGATAGATGCGATGCAGAGACACGACAGAAGGAGGAGGCTTCATTAGGAGAGCAGACTCAATCTCCTGCTTCAACTTGAGGAGTTTTGAGAAGGAAGCTTACTTCTCACAGAGTACCCCAGTGACCGGGGTATCCCACATAGAGCATGGCACAGGTGTCTCTCCTTCCATCTTTTGATCAATCCTAAGTACCTGCTACAAGCAGAACATTCGTAGCTGGAAACCTTCAGCAAACGTAAGCGCTCACCTCCCACCCCACAGCAGGCACCAGCCCCTCGGTGACCCAGGCAGCCCTGCCAGCTCTGGCCAGCTTGCAGAGATAGGTCCTGATAGAACGTCACTGTTAGTGTAAAAATGATTATTTTCTCCTTGTAATTCTCATTGTTATTTCATAACTTACTGGGTTGTATAATGACTATATAATGATAATCTCACAATCGGTTATTTAAGGTTTGTTTATCCTTTTGGCAAATAAATTGCTCCTACAATTAAGGTAAGGTGAGAAGAAAAGCAGGGAGACATTTCAGAAACATGACAACTCCCTGATTATTTTGCACACTCTTCTCCCTATCTCATTTATGGAGATATACAGAATAATAACAAGAATATGAAAAAAACCTTGGGTGTAGTCTAGAAGAAAAAAAAAAAAACACAAAACCAAAACCAAACCTCAAAAAAGGGTTTCCAGACATATTTCTTTGTATGTGTGGCTTTCTGGGTTTTTTGGATTTTTTTTTTTTTTTCTGTGGGAGGACAGTGAGGTTTTGGGTCACGTACATCACACACATTTCACTTGCCGAGTCTTACACTATCTCACCCATGCATCTACTTGCTACTGTATTAATACGAATCATTAAAAGAACATCACAACATTAATACTGAACTTATTCAAAAGGAAGTTTCATGGAAAGACCTCAAAATGGGCCATTTTTCTTCAAAACAAAGTGCCTGTTTTAAAATAGTTGGAATTATATCAATTGCTTACTATTGTGGCCTCCCACTCTTTCAGGTACTTAATTTCTGAGGTAGAGTTGATAATATGAAAAAGCTACTAATAGAACCGTCCATCCCCAGAAATAAATATGGCTCTAATAAACAAATACCTAACACAGTGAACAGTACTGTAGTGGTGCCCTCTGCCCCAACAATCGAACATGAAACCTGATTTCCTTGAAATCACAGCCTGAGCTGGCAGAGGGCCGGACCTCCTTATGTTCTGCAGCCCCAGTGGCTTCTGAGCTCAGTATATGGGTTGTATCAGCTTTGCTAACAAGGTATCACATAACTTTATCGATGTAATTCAATGCGATGTCTGAAATATAATGAAGAACACACTTACTCTGCTTTCATGAGTACCTATTTCAAGAGGGTAATCTTTTTCTACTTCCAGTCTCAGGTGAGTTAACTATCTTACATGTCCACTAAGGACATACTACTTTTTATTATCAGGAATATCTGTTCTAATGCAGCATGTACAAACACACTTTGCAGAGGCACATAAATATATGGGTTTGCCCTCAGCCTTCCACCAGAAACCTCTGGGCAAGTCTCCCTCAATAAGGAAAAGAGAGCTCTTAATCGCCATCTTAACATGACTTTTACGCAGAAGGCAGACACACTCCACAAGGCAATCTTAAGATAGTCAAAAGATCACATTAGAAAAAATGTCCTGCATACGTAAAAACGCTGCGCAGAGCATAATGCACCAGTGCTAGGCATGCGCCAAGGCTTCCCCGTAACTCATGCTTTGCTGCGCCACTGGCCCAGGAGCAGCGCAGACATGCAGCGCATCCCCCGCGGGCACCTCAGCTCTCCCGAGCTGTCCTCTTCTCCAGAACTTAAGTTACGTAAAGCAAAGTCCTCTGATGCTGTAAAGGCTGGATTTGCTCTTTGACAGCAGGAGCACATATCGCTGTCACAATCATGAACATTTCTGCTCCTCTCTGCTCTTGCCTGAAGCAAAGGCTCCGGAGCCAGGGCCACGGCTGTGACTGTGCCACGCAGTACTTCACTGACACGTCACACCCATCTACGGGCAACGTGACAAACTCTAAAGCCTAGCTCTCTGTTAGTAACCCTTAGAAAAGAAACCTGTATTTTGTGAAGTGCAGCTTCTATGAATTTCTTGAATACATGAATCAGTCACAAATACTGCAAAATTTTCAAAATCACCACTTAAAAAAATTGCAATTAATTTGAATCCTTAGTTGTTCACTTACTTTGGCCTAAATCAAATGCATGAAATATGCCAGAAGTGTCTTTTCTTGTAAGACACCTGTACTGAAAGCAAAACTATCACTGGCTTGCAAGTAGTTTCCTAGTGAAGAAGTGTTTGGTGGTAGTCTTTGCTGCCCTTGCTAGAAATGACATGTTTTTTTCCGTAACATATACTGTCTATACAAAGAAAAAAAATCAAGGGGTGACAGTCTAATACTTACTGGATGACTTCAAAGAGAGCAGAACCTATTCCTGCCCTGCAGGCGTGCACGGTTCCATGCCTGGGCACACAAATGCACAAACCCAGTTTCTGGGGAGCAGGTTTGGTGCTTATGGCTGGCTCAGTGCTCAGGCAGGGGGAGGCTGAACCCAGGTCAGCCCATTCCCAGAGATCTCAATGATTTCTGTAACATGAGAAAACCATCCAGCAACCTTTCAGGATGCATATTTTTCAGAACTTACTGCTTGTAATGAGGACTGAAGGCAAACTTATTAAATAACTCATAGACATTAAGAATGTCACCAACTGCAGTTTTCAGGTTAATGACTTTGCATCAGAGGTATTACGAAGCAGAGAATTCAAAGGGTCAGTTCTAATACAAGCGCTAACTCTAAGGAAAAGATTCCTGGGCCTCATCCAAAAGCTTTCTTAGGTCACTGGGTGCCAATCAGCAATTTTTCTCCCCTTTTATGCCTTTCGAATCTGATATAGCTCAATAAGATGGACCTACCTAAAACTCAATTCACAGTACTGGAGGAAAAGTGGAAATGGTGACTCTGAAGACACACCCTGACTTCAGAAAGCAGCCACTTTACTTCTGTCTTACTCTGTTCTTATTTGCTTATTTCATTCCATGGACTTCCATGAATATCTTACTATGAAATATAGTCCAAAGCCTATTCAGTAAAGAAAATTTGATTATTTTATATATAGACTCATAATTTGTAGTGTTTAGGCAGCAATACATTAATGTCACTGAAATCTAATAAATAAAACAAATTAATAAATTATGTATCAATGTAAGAATCTGCCTTAGTCAATCTGTCAAGATAATTATGAAGTAGGTATTTTAGTCTTCAGAACAAATGCATTCTTAAAAATGATTCTGCAAATAAAGATCTAATTTAAACGCAATGTATACGATGCGACCTTGGAGTACTTCATTAATATCTCTTGCATAACTACCCTTGTATTTATAAACATTTGAGCAATGGTTAAACACACAATCATAATGATATTAGTCTAGACACTTCAAAAATTAAAGCTTTACCATTATTTCCTATTTACGTATCTTGTGAATCTAAGTGTTAATAAGAGTTTGCCTTTGTTTCATGGGGTTGGGGTTTTTTGATTGACCGATGAGACTGCATCTACTCTTAGGCCACTGTTTTCACAGTTGTCAGTTCATTTGGAGGTTAAATTTAACAAAAAAAAAAAAAACAAAAAACCAAAAACAACCTTGTGGAAAAAGCCTTTACCCAGAATAGAGCACTGTGCTTCTTATCTTTCAGTATTCTCAAGAGGACAGAAAATACTAAAATACCTCTGAATTTTCCAGTGCACATTTGCACTGGGCATGTCAGTTATGGTTTTCGGAAAAAGAAACCTTCACAACCCTCAAACCTTAAACCCGTGTATTAGTGCAGCCACTGCCCATGAAATGACCCCTGGGTCTCTAACAGACACACTTAGATACATACCAAAAAGAACATGGCTTCACTTCTAATCTGGGGAGTTTTTTATGTATCTCAAGAAGAGATTCATGAGCATATTTGTGAAGAAAATTGTGTTTTGTTTTTTTTTCTCATTGTATCTCTAACATGCAGGTATTGATGCATCAATGAAACAGCGTAAGGAACATCTGAAGCGCCGGCACCTATCGTGCACTTTGTATACGTGCTGTGTGGTACAGCTTCGTACTCTTAGCTGTCTTTCGTATTCCTTGCACTCTCCATCTGGATGCTTTCAGATTAATTGTTGGAAAAGTCCCCTCTCTGGAGGACACCCCCCACCACCAGGGCCTGTTGCTGTTTCAGGTGTTCTGCACCTGCTTGTTCTCCTCCCCTCAAATAGTGAGTAACCCAGTCCTTTGGCAATGATTAATTTAAACAGTGTAAACCCTCTTTTCCGCTAATGAAATACAGTGAATAAATATAGTTATTCTTTCATTACTGTACTCTCTGGCCATCTGAAAATATTTCACCCAGCTGACAGAAATGATGCAAAATTCCCATTTCCTTGAAGTAATAAAGGGAAAGGTGTTCTTCAATAAAATGAAAAGGGATAGCTGCCAGATGCACAGTTCTGGAGACTACTGTCTACTGGAAACAGGAGACTTAGCCCTCAAGTGCAGATCTGTGCTCTGAAGAAGCAGACAGCTGAGCTGTAGGAGGGGAAAATTGCCACTGAGCAGCTCCAGGAAATTCAGAGTAAAGCACTTCCTCAGCAAATACAATCTATGTCTACTCACAGACTGCTTGGACCACAGTTAAGTCTGAAGATACTGGTTGTTTATGAAATTTTCCTACAAAATTTTACTCTGGTTCACTCAGGGCCAGCGCCCCAAACACCCAAGTGGACACCCAAAGCGTGTGGCGGCCACCCAGGGTCCTGCCGCCCCCCCGCTAAGGGCAGAGCAGGGAAGCAGGGCTGGCGTGTGCCAGGTCCCACCAGGGCTCCGGGCACGCCGCCGCTGCGGGAGGAATGCACCAGTGCTGTCTGGAGTAAGAACTGGGAATATTAGTCAGTGGAGCAATCTTCCAAAACAACAATCTTTGGCTAAACTGTCCGCACTGAAGACGTCATGAACGTTCCATTGATTTCCCTGTGGCAAGAGCTGGGCTGGTGCCTTTTATCACTCCATCCTGTATGAGGAATTTGAAGTACTCCTTGTCATGCAGTCAAACAGAATAATTGTACCAGCATTTAAATCCGACTGGAAGGCATGGCCAAATTCTTTTCTGGCTCGTTTAATCTTCCTAAAGCCAGAATTCATATGGAGGTTTCTATAAAGCCTGTACTGGGCTGTGTCAAACACAATCCTTTCCCATACAGAAGAGATTTTTTTTCCAGTATATATGCTGAAGGAGATGAATTAAAAATCTAGCTTCTGTGAGCAACTGTGCAGATAAGATGACACAGCAAGTAAGCACAGTCAGGAAGACACTGTGTTTAAGTTTCTGTAAAGATCTGGGGCTATGTCCTGTGAGGGATTTTCTGTTTCCTTTCACTAGCAATTTCAAAACAAAGCAGATTACTCTTCACCTGGTTTTCACTCACACCCTGACACGGATGCACAGGCAAAACGTTTGTGTGCCATAATGGTTAAAGACATTTAACAAAAATATAATAATCTATTTTGTATCACAAAAAAAACCCAAACTGCAGACTTCTAAAGATGGTTGACTTTGTTGTCCTCTAATGTTAAGCCTAACCGTACTTCCTAAAAAGATGATGAAAGGACGTGGAGTAATTGAGATTTAATGGCACTTCTCCTTCAAAAAGCTTAAAGGTATGGTCTGTAACCGGACTCTAACCCCTCTGCTCTGAGACAGCCACTCATTCTGTAAATTCTGCCCCACCAACATATGTGAACAGCTCAACATAATTGGAACAATCTTATATTTATGGTCTTTTCTAAAAAAAACCCCAAACTATTAAGCCATATTCTCTTTAGCCCTAATTACCTTGAAATTACTTTGATGAGAACGAAGCGGCACATTTTTGTCTGGTGCTGAGATCACTTAAAATGGGACATGGAAAACAAAACCTGTATCCTGAGGGATATCACTGCATTTGGCTACAATAATTACAATAACTTTTATTGGGTTTTATGCTAAGATTTCACATAAGTAGCACTACTGCTAAACTTTTGTTACTTAATATTCAATTGTTGCTCTCTTAATTGTTACAGAGTGCTCAGATTTGTAAAGTTCTATCAAGGTGTAATACACAAAAACTTCTTCAATATATACCCTCAATAATTTCTTTGTTGTTTTAAAACTTCCAACTTACAGCAAAGCTGGCATTTTATGGCCTGCAGAGCTATAAATCATTTTTAAAATCATGATGATATTACTCAAAACAGATGTGAAAACATATGTTTGCCACGGTTGTATAAACCGCTTACTTGTCATACTTAATAAATGTTGATACTTTTATTTTAACTACATTCTTTCTTAATAACTTTGAAAATCTTTTCCATGGTAAATATATTTTCTGCCTTAGTAAAAGTAATGGCAGGTTTTGAACAACAGAGCTCGTTCTGTATACAAATTACACGTATGTTTTTTGCTGAGCAACCCAGCACAGATCACACTCTTCAGTGACTGTCCACATCTATGAAAAACGTTCAACATACCTGACGTGCACCAGAGCCCAAAATAATGATCCACCAGAGAATAATAATAGTATTAGGAACAAAGAATCTACACAGGAGCGAGACAAATCATCGAGGAGGAGTAAGCACCCTTGCCCAGGGTGCCAGAGGGGCGCAGCGCACAGGCTGGGCATCCTCAGGAGCAGGGCAGTGACTCTGCCCTACAGACAGCGGCGGTCCCTCACTACTGGGTGCTCGCAGCAGAGGTCTGCCTCACCGCCGAACGCAAAACCAGCTTGGCATCGTCGGATATACAGCGTTGGTGCCTTTACAATTTCAGCATTTGTCCCACTATAATGGCATCAAAAGGTTTCGGTTCTGGAGCTGTGGGATTACTTGAAAATTACATCTTTACTTGACAAAAAGAAGTACTTTCTCATTCTCATGTTTTCAGAGAAAAACTTAGCCTGTGCAGACCAAATAGAAAAACAGAAACTGTGTTCTATCTTTAAAATCATAATTTAAAACGTCTCGTGACTTTGAAGCACCTTTTTCTGAGGCAGGTGAATATCTGAGCACTAAGTTCATGCTAAAAATATCCCCTCAGTGCACGCAGAAGTGACACATGCATAGACCTATTTCCCACTAAATAATCAATTAAAGAAAGATAATACCACACAAACATGTACACCAGGAAATTAATAAACCTATAGAACTTTAATCTCAAGGTGAATTATGGAACACAAAATTTTAGCATCAGATTTTGTGATTTTCTATGTGTTACAAGGAATGTTCAATGATCGCAGGAGCCTGGGAATTGAGTTCACAGGTGGTGGGGTTTAAATTATTGTCACACTTTTTGGGATTTCTGCATTGTCTTCTCTGATTTTTAAACAGTACTTTCCTTCATCCGCCCTGAGTGACAGGACTCCTACTAACAATAACCACATGATTAGCATCTTTGAACCCCACGGGATATTGAATTGGTTTGCTGAAAAAGGACTAAACGTGTGGCATGAAACCATGCACATTTCAACAAAATGAAAATCAACCACACTTTCAGCTTTAGATTAAATACCTGTGCAATTACTACAGAAATATATTTTTTTATTTTTAGGAATGAAGGAACGGTTGCTAACTGTTTAGCCTCTGGTGTTGGTCCATAAGTGCCAACAGCAGTCAAGAGAGAAGGACTTAAGCATGATGATCCAGAAAGAAAATTATCTCAGAATGGCACAAAAGGGCGCTTTGGGGGTTCACGAGGGAAGTGCTTAAATGCCTAGAGAACCAGTGAACAGAAAACAGCTTCTTCTGCTTCCAAGAAGAGAGTGGAGTACACGTCTACAACATATAAGGAGGAAGTTTCAGGCTCTTCCTACCTATGCCTGGATCAGTCACAGATATCTAAGGAATAGAGCTGATCATACAAAATCATGAATCTGCTCAAATAATTTTATATAACTCCAGAACCACAGGGTACATTGAGCCTCCAAATTCTGTTTTGTGTAGCTCATAACATTGTCTCTACCTGTCTTTTTAGTTTTCTCAGAAAATGCATTAAAATGACCTCAATCATAATATACACCAGTTTGTGTTTTCATTTGTGATAAAACATTCATATTTGCAGTAGACTTCTAAGTACATTTAGCTTACATTGTTTCCTCTTTTGGTCACTTCCCTTTTCCATCACATCTTTTTCACTTTGAAACCTTAATATCTCCTTCAGTAAATGCCTTTGTGGTACTTTTCCAGTATTCACTTACCTTAAATTTTCTGTTATTTCTTTAACTATATCCCATCTTCTTTTTTTTTTCCAGGCATGCATTTTGTATGGTGCTTTCTATATGTGCTGCCAGAATAAACCTCTCACCTAACAATATGATTTACTTTTTGTTCGATTTGCAAGGAAACAAAAAGGTTTCTGCTCTTTCTTCTTCTTCAATGTGCAGCCAGAGATGCCAGATGCTCTTTGCCACTAAACCACCCCGGTTAACCTGCACACCCCAGCGGATTCTCTTTCTCCGGTACCCAACAGTCACTGCAGGGAGAAGTGAGCAGAGGAGGCACTTCCCTGCCTACAGGCCAGTCACTACAGACCAAACATCACTTCTGCCCTTGCTGCCTCTCTCCTGTGAGGTAATGTGATATTATCAGACACAAAAAATGGCTTATTTCCCTCACTTATGTACCAGCATTAGCCTGCACACACATCCCCTGGAGGCAAAGAAACAATACCATGTGACTAATCAAATATTTGCTAGGAACTTCATAAATAACTGAGCCAGAAGACCAGCAAAATATTAGCCCCATACTATATAAACAGCGAGAAGCAAAGATCTGATTGTTTACACTTCCTAAGAAGAACGTCATGTAAATTCGCTGGATACGTTATTCATCGCAATTAGGCACTTAGCTCTCTTAAATTCCTAATATAATGCCACTGCTATGCATAATACTAGAAAAAGGAATAAAATACCTAATAAGTGTAATTAAATGCCTGAGATGGAAAACAGACTGTAGTTTTACCTTTCTCCTTTTGTATTTTTTTTAGGCTGGTCCCAGTTTCTTGATCAATGAGTTCTCCTTCCCTGCTGTTGGTCAGCATAGCTAAAAAAATCAGAGTGCACAGCTATGTAACACGATCAGTAAAAAAAATGTCAGAAGAGAGGAAAACATTACATTATATTTCCTCTTTGTCAATATTCTGGTATTTTAACATTTGTTCATACTATATTTGTTCTAAAGCAATTGACCATTTTTATTGTCCATCATCAACCATTTCACTGTCCCAACTCAATACTTAGAGCCAAGTAAAATATACAGCACAAGCAAATTTGCACAAGTTGATTAAAAAAAGATATCAAGATGCAACCCAAATTGCTACTGAGATAAACGTGATTTCTTATGAAATGTTCAAATTAACTAATTAGAAAAGTACTTCACAGACATAATTTTGGAGAAAAATACATTTAAGTATTTAAATATTAGTAATTATCTATAAAGCAAAAAGCTTAATAAAAATACAGATTGACAAATAGTAACCGAAATTCATAGATGACAGTGAAAAACCAATACACTGTAGTGCTGAAAGAAAACCTTTACTTAAAACCTGCAAAATCAGTGTTAAGTTTATTATGCCTGTTTTCCAGGATTTCTGGATTAAGTTTTTCAGGATACCCATTTTCTTTGTTCTTATTTGATTAAAATATTTCTTCGTCTGCAATTAACCAATTACATAATTTAAAGTTATTCCAGTGAAGAAACTTGCTAAAGGTTCATCATTATATTATAGGGGAGGGGTTTGTTTTGTTTAATTGCAAAATTAAAAAAATAAATATATATAGGTACAAAGTATATGTATGTATCTTTACAACAGCAAGCATTAGACTTCAACATAGAGAAATGTTTGGTTCAACATGATTAAAACCTAGCCTTCTTTAAAAAACTTTCAGCACCATTTCTAGTGCCCAGAGGCTTGCAGTGTGTGATACTTAATATTATATAGCTCATATTACAAGCTTATAGCTTATATAATATAGCTTATAGCCATTACTAATAGAGCAAGCGACAGTAGCTTTCAAAAGCTTCAGTGAGAACACAAGTCCCTTTTTCACCGTTGCGCTAGGAAGTTACATTTCTTGTCCTGGGTATTTCTAGACCTGTTTTACATACGAAAAAGCTCAGGAGAATCTACTTTCTGGCCTCTGCCCTGTCTGTGCATATGCTTAGGCAATGTGGTTCAGGGTCTATGGACTAGTTTGTGTAAAGCCAACTGTGCTATGTGGTGCCACGGTGCTGCTGCACAGACCAGAGTCAAAACTGCAAAATCCCAGCAAGCAGCTGAGTAGTTATTTGGTGGGAGTGAAGTCTACACTGACCAACATGGGCTGCATTGGTTCTGTAATTTAAATCTAGCTCAGTAATGCCTGCCTGGGCTCCAGTCACAGTGAAGACATACACCGATGTGAAAAGATGCTAATTGACTTGCCCTAGATCCCTCTTGGAAGCACCAAGAATAGATTTAAACTTCCTCTAGACAGAATTAGCATTTTAAACACAAGATTGATAATGCACAGGCTGTGAAAGCTGTGATGGAGAGACCAAAAAATGTCAAAGCCCTCAGCCTCGTGGTGATGAGGCAACGTGTGGGCATGAGGAGGTTTTTGGAATGGAGAAGCCATCATATAACCTGTGACTTTCCTGATATGCATACAAAGAAAAAGGTATCTGGCTATTTTTCAATTCCAGGTGCCTTCTAAGGTACCTTCTTACACCAACATCCAAGACAAGCTGGTTGTACCAGAGAAGGGGTGGTATCTTCTGTGCATGGGTGGATGCTGACAGAATGAATCTGAAGGGCTGGGCTCTGCATAGTGATGAACCTAATAAAACCAACTACAGTGATGAACCTTCTGGGGTTTTTAGCAAGTGAGTGCTCTTTCCTGAGTTTCCCAGCAAAGAAATATTTGCCTCAACAAACTTCTAAAATTCTACAGGTCAGTAACTGTGAGGAGGTGTCAGGCTGCAGAGCACTAACCAATTCTGTCTGGTGTGTTGTCCAACTGGGACGGTGAGCTGGACACGCTGCTGCTCTGATGGGAGGAAGCATGGCTCCCGGGCCGCTGACTGTCTTCTAGGGACGGAGCTGGAGAAGGGCTGTCTTGAATCCTTTCCTTGAAACAGAAATAAAACAAGGTCTGTGCAATTTGGTTCACAAACTTCACTGAAGTTCAATGAGGACATGAAGTTGGCTAAAACACCGTTAACAAATGGCCTTTCTGAGATACACAGGACTAAGAGGGTACAGCCTTCTGCATGCAATGTATCGGGGCACAGCTTTTCATCCCTTGTGTCCTGACGTAGCATTGCCCACCTCTTTTTTTATTCTTTTTAATAACTTTTTCATTTCTATTTTTTTCACATGCAGGAACATAAAGAATGTTCTTTCCTGTTCTTTTCACAAACTACTTTTTAATTTACAGACAGTAAAGTTGGCATACATGTATCATATTTCAAAGAAGCTGTTCCAATTTGGACTGAACTGTCACTAAATAGTCAGATTTGTAAACTCAGTAGAATGTGCACCTGTATAAATTACATCAGTATCTTCTCAGGGTACTGACCAGACAAATTTGAAAAGCTGTGGCACTGGTACAAACTTTGGTTTTGCACAAAAAGCACCACTGGCTAACTAAAGGAAGAATGTGGTTGCAAATTCTTATGTGTACTGTTGCACATGAGAATTTGATATTAGCCTTTAATTTAAATATACATAGCTTTTTAGGTGAGGAGAAGAAAAAGGATAAAAAATTATAAAATTTTGTGAATTGAAATTCTGCAGTTCTGTGTCTCATATTCGCAGATTGCCTGAAGATGAAATGGAATTCTTGTTAGCAAAAATCTTTAGCAACACGTTAGAGAAGCACAATCTAAGAAGTAATCTAAGATCTAAGAACCTGTCTTGAGGAAGGCAAGAGATTATATGACCACTCGACATCCCTTCAACCCAGTCCTTCCACATACATAATTTTTCAGAATTAATTAAAAATCCCAGTACCCTTCATTCCCATTCCCAGGACCAAGAAAAAATGAGACCCTTGTAAGGGACAGATCATGGCCTGAGATACTCTAGATATTCTTATCTTAAAATCCTTTTTATATTTTAAATCCTGTCACAAGTCCTTGACGGCGTAGTTCCAAGGGAGAGACACTAGTGAGTTGATGCTTGAATTTACAGAATTCCAGAAACTGCATCTTTGGAGTTACCCTTATCTCTAGCAATCATCTGTTCCCCTGGAAACTCAGAACTGAAATATTACTTTCTTTCTTTAAAAAGGGAGATCCTCGTGCACCCACCTCATTAAAAAAACCCACAATTATGGTGTAATCTGGGGAAGCTGTCTCAAAGGAACTTTGCATTTTTTCTGCCTTTCTAATGTATTCTCAAAGATTTTTCATTAAAAGCATCCAATCTGGCCACTTGATGGCAATTTACCATGCGCTTTTGAAAATAAACTCAATAGCATCTGAACTTTTTATGCAGCTCTTGCTAGACAGTATCCTAAATCAATAATACAACTTTAGGAAGAGAATGGTAGATTCTAATAGTTTTTCCATTATAAATAGCTAGCACAATAGCTTCTGCTCATAAACTATTAGGGCAATTCATTAATAACACTGGCAGCAAGATCAACATTTTAAGAATATTCTGTTACCCATTAAAACCATCTCTGTAAACCACACTCGTCTTCATATTTACAGATGCATTTGAGATTGATGCAAAGGGAATGTGAGACTGGATCCTCCTAATAGCAAGGGGCAGCATTTGCCTATTCCAATCACACCAGCTGAAAACGTAGCATCGAATGTGTTGTTAATAGGACAGTTATTGTACATTAAATAACAACTGAGCCTCAAAATCATGTAACAGATGTGTATCTATTACATAGCTGCTAATCCTCAACGGATCTGTTTTGACTAATTATCTGTTATTTAATGAACATACAATAACGAATAAATCTTAAAGGAAGACTTGTAACTGCAGTATTTTTTAATGCTAATTAAAAATGTTTATTAAGTTTTACTACATACAAAATTATTCTGTTGAGTCACAGGTTCCTAAAATTTGAAAGCTGAATGGTTTTACACAAACAAGTTTTCAGATTCTGGAGGAAAAAAGTCAAAGTCACTGATCTTAAAAATCTCCTGTTTTCTTCTCGGCCTCCAGAAGAGCAGCTTTGGAGGTTGCTGAGATGAGCGGGAAAGTAAGAGTCAGGACTTACTCTCTGGAGGGGCTGCTTATCAAGTTGCTCTTAAAAGTCACATTCTTACCCCAAAAAGTATTCTCCTAAATAAATGATGAATCATATATATGCAATCCTAAGCTCACAAATACTAAATGTCTTTCACCTTTGTGTAAATAATAGTGTCCAAATAGGTTACTGCTAACAGGCTACAACTCTTGACTGTAGTTTTATTTTCCTGGTTATCAATTTTAACAGTCCTCTTTGGCACTATTTCCTCTCTTTTTACCACAAAGAGTACTCAATTTACAATTAAGATATCACTTTGAAATGATTAATTTTACAGAAGAGTACATAGTTTAAGTAAATTTCATTGTCTATTGCAACCATGAAAATGAATAGCCAAGGAGAGGACATGCCAACTGTTCTGCAAAAAACCCCCTATGAACAAATATGACTATGAATTAACACTTAGATATCACACAAACAGCCATATATGTCATCTTAAATGGGAGTTATTTGAGTAATTCAAAAGCTGATGATTTGGAAAAGCAAAGTATTCGAGCTCCTTCTGGTAACTGCATTTCCCATTGTCTCTTGCTATAAAATAATCTCTGCTTCAAGTAATTTGCTTCCAAACTCAGGGTCTTGGCTTGAAATCTTCAGGCAGAAATAAAAGTGTCAAATAATAATGTCACTCTTAATCACACAGTGAATCACTTTCTAAGAGAATCAGTTGATTATGTCATCTAACGTCTTACCAGTTACAAAAATTTACATGTACTGGGAAGATACAGTTTTCCCTATAAGCAACGAAGGAGCTGACATTTTCTCTGTATGATATGTACTAAAAATGAGGATAGAGTACCATCATGTAAGACTGCATATGGATTGAGAAATTGTCTATTTCTAAATGTTTGTGTGGAAATGTGATGCTGAATTTCCCCTACTATAATGACTAACGCTACAATCAGACTCTTTTTTTGCAAGTAAACAGATCCATTTTTCAGTCCTGTAATCAGTATGCATCTATTTAGCTACTTAACAGCAATGTGCTCTGGTTCATTAGGTAGCTACTGTTGTGTCTCAGCCTAGTTAAAATTTCACAGCAAGTTAATCTATTTCATTACAAATGAGAACACAAGTGATAATGTCCTCACCATTTTCCAAACACAGGGTTAACAGTATTTGTAACAAACCAATGAGGGCGTTTAAATAGGAAAATCGCAAATCTAAAACCTTAACATTTTTTTACACATTGATGACTTCATTTTATTTGTCATCTATGTATTTACAACCTTGTTACTTCTCATATATTTCATTTTTTTGCCTTTTGAAAACAGCTCAGTTCCCACCAGCACACTGCTGCGCAGCCTGATTCTACAGTGAGTATACTCACAGTAAAAGAGAAGCATTTCTAAATGTAGTCATGTTTTCTCCATTTGTACTTCTTCCTATTCATAATTTTGCAAGATTCATATTCCAGGTTATGAAGTAATGAATTCTATATTTAAAAATCACAGATTGGGAGAATTTTATGAAAAATGAAAACATTCCTCAAGATCTCACCTATTTATCCAACTATAGTACCTACTTTATCTTATCTTTTCTCTTTCCTTTACAGAGCTGTAACATAAATTCTCAAAAAAGACTCTTGCAGTATTTAATCCTTTTGAAGGGCAATATATTTGTCTCACTAAAGATTGGTGTCTTGCTGTGGCTCAGAAAATGTAGCTACAAAGCTTGACATTGTTAATTTTAGTTGTGATTTAGGTTAACGGCACTGAAGTCATCAACTCATGCAATTTCCAGATACATCCTTGATTTCACCTCAATATCCCTTTTCTATTCCCTGTGAGGCAGTATTCCACACAAATAATATGAAAAGCTACGTAACAGTTGCATCCACACTAGTTTTGTCTGAAATATATATGAACAGCTTACCTGTTTTTGACATAATCGTTTTGACTTTAATTCCTAACCTCTCATTTTTTTTATAGTATTGATCTTCATTTTCTGTCAAGAGTTTAGAGAAATGATGTTGCTGGATTTTCCTTTATTTTTCCTTATTCTTAGTTCCAATGTTGCTGTAATTACTCTTCCAAATGTTAATCTATTAATGAGTTCCTAGAGGATTTAATGGCATTTCACTGCTGACAAGCAGGTTTTGGAAGTTTTTCCGAGTCCTGGATATTTTATTCAGACATTTATCTTGATATTTCATATTTAACTGAGGTGCTACTTGTGTACTCTACAGGGCTCTGTAGCAGCAGAAGAGCTGGAATTCACCAGACCTTGCTCGTGAAATAGAAAGGAAGGAAAAATGAGGATTCTGCTGTCTTTGAGTTTTAAACCATTGTAAGAAAGATTCAGAGTTGATGACCATGTTGGAAAGAGTTCCACAGGCTCTGGCAGAATAAATTTTACAACATTAATTTGCACACTAGTTCCCCACTAGAATGATTACTGTGCCACAACTCGATCTCCCAGTACTTGCCAAATCACCATTCTCAAAATGGACTACACAGTTAAAAAAAAAATAAAAAATTAAAAAAATCCACAAAGCTGAGTCTCATTTCTCTGGAGGGGTTCTGTGAAGCCAGGAGCAGTCAGCCAGCAGACTGGCTGCAGACCTCCTCACCTGCTAGCCAAAACTACCACAGCTTCGTGCCTGTGATATCACTGCTCGTATCTCCCTGGCTGAACTCCATCATCAATAAAAGAGAAGAATAAGAAAAGTTAACACAATTTCAGTTAGGAAAGAACTGAATTGCTAACTTTATTTTTTTTTTTGTTTTTGTTAATAAGACAAAACATATTTCTTTCCAATTGACCTTAGTTGATACTATTTGAATTCTAATAATAACAACATTTTTAATAGTGTTCTAAAACTTACAGTCCTTAACTAATGCATTATTGAGAAAAGAAATATGTAATTGCCATTTAGGATTTTCAAAGAAAAAACCCATTCTGACATAGCAAGCATGAGCTGTGTTACACCTGAAATGATGCCGGACAGTGGCCAACGAGGAATACGATGGTTAGTTACCGTTCTGAGCAAGACGACAGTGGTGAGGTTTGTATTTTGAATCAGCTCAGTCTGGAAACGGGCACACGCAAAGAGCATGGGTGACTTGTTGGTCTTCTGACCTACCTATAGTATCTCCCAATTCCTGTAAGAACTGGAGATGAGCAAGGTAAACAGCTGGTCTAAAAACTAAGATAGGATCTGTTATGTCTGAAAGCCAGCTGGATCCCATTCATCTTTTGCAGTGTATTGGGAAGTCATTCACTTCAAATACGTACTTTGCCATTTAAAAAGCATTTTTTATCACTGTATACATATAGTTATTTCAGTTGTAGTCAACTGGCAGTTATCTTCCCACCAAATTTAAGAAATCATAAAAACTCTTTACGTTTACTGATTTTTAATACCAGATGTTCACTTGGTAATTCCATTACCTTGTGACTACTTCCTATCAATTCATTAATTGCCAGCTGCTCAGCCAAACAGAAAACCGCAGCTCATCAGATGGTATTGGTAAACAGCCAAACAAGAGCTTCCTTCTTTACCATTTCTTAAATTAGCAGTCACAGTGAAAACTATGGCAACCTTCACTTGTATATTAAGATTTTACCTCTACATTCACTTTGAATCTGAAAGCGTAATATCGCCTAAAATTGGAAAGACTTCTTGCAGTGAGAACTTTCTACTTGCACCCCTCCTATGAATTATTTCACCCAGTGCTGCTACTGAATGAAAGGCACTCTCAGGACTAATGATGATAATGATGTATCTAATCTATGTTATAGCTATATTAGTTATTAAATACAAATGCAAATGACTAAGCCAATATTAAAAAGACCTGAGCCAGAACTAAAAGCTAGTATGTGCTTGGCCTAACAATATTCCCTTGCAAGCTCTGCAAAAGAGATGCTTCTTACTGTATTTTTTTATACTTGCAAGTTTAAAATAAGTATTCATCACTTATTCTTTAGCCTAGCAACTAGGTGTCTTGGTGTTAACAAGTAACTCATTCTTGGCATTGCAGCGAGAGGGATATGCCTCCCTTCAAAGGAGGAGAAATGAGAAGGATATTTCATACAATTTGTAGGGACCTGAACACCTCCCAGCATAGTAGTTTCCCTGTATCAATGAATAAAAAGATACAAAACTGCACACTCGCTCCTTGTTAGCTACAGACAGAGCCAGAAAAATTAGCCCTCTAAGAAGCAAACTTACTACTATGTCTCACATGTCACTCCCCTAGCGTATTCTGGTACCCATTTCAGCAAGAAGCTGCCAGCAATGAACACACGCTATGGAACAGGACAGAATTAATCTAATAATGAGAAAAATAACATAAATTTTATGGAAGCTTTATTTTATAAATGTTGTAATATGCTGAAAGCAATTCAGAATGAACTGAATGCACAGAGAGATATGAAATTAAATATGCTATAAATTCTGTAATGAGAAATGTTTTTATATTGAATTGTTTCAGAGTATTCTGAGATCTCCACATTTTCCTGGCTGTCAGGTAAATATTATGAATGTGAGTTGTACACCACACAGAAAATAGCACCTCTCAGCAATAATTACACAGCCCATCTGTATTCTCTTTAGGGAATTTAAAATCATGTCATATACATCCTTTACAAACGCTTTAACAATCCCACAAAATCAGGAGAACAGAACACAAACAAAAGGAGACTCAAAAATCTCTACTGCATGTCTAGATCACACTGTGTAAATATTGCTTTGTTCTGTTTATCAGTAGACCAAAATATTCAGATGGAAATTGTGTAGGGTTGATATGAAATACAAGATTTCAGTTTCCCTAACAAAACACAACATTGAATTTCACCTACGATGTCTTTTTTTTTTTTTCTTTTTTTTGGGGGGTGGGGTGTGCGCCTGCATGCACGCTCGGGG
>JAVJGJ010000034.1:20911315-20922328 GCA_035590215.1 Microhierax caerulescens
GACCAGGCCGCGGCCGGCTATCTGGAGTTCCTGCTCGGCGGCCCGGACCGGGCGGGGGGGGTGGTGGTGGTGGTGGTGTTTGATTTGTTTCTGAAGTACATTGGGGTGAAATTCTGAAAGAAATGTGATTTCAAATAAAAATAAAAATGCTTTCTTTTGATTTTTTTTTTTAACAAAGCATTTCAATTACATTTAAACTTTTTTCTCTGGGTTTTCTAGCTGCATTCAACAAATGCACCATTTATTCCTAGTTGGGACCAGGGTAACAGCAGACAGAGTAAGAGAAAAGTACGATACAGCAAGTGTAAGGGAATGATGACAAAAGAAAAATGGACAGCAGGAAACCAATTTGCAGAAATACTCCTACTCAGGAGAAGCACATCTCTCAGCGGTTCAGAAGAGGCTGTTAAGAGAGCCAGAAGGAAAAGGGAGAGAGAACGAGGAGGAGGAGAGATGGAGGAGGAAGGGTGAGACATGAGCAAGAGGAACAAGGGAAGTGCAAAATATGTGGGGTGAATAGAACAAGAACCAAGGAAAATCTGGGAGAGAAGAGCAGAAAAGCCTCTCAAATCTCTGGGACAAAATTCTGCCTCTTTACTCTCTCTTTTGACATCTAACACAAACAGGAGCAGCTTAAGGCCCCTTTTTTGGATTTGGTTCCCCCAATTTCAAGCCCACCCTAACCACAGTATCTCCTACTAACCTGTTTCAAAGGTCATCTGGGAAAGTGGCCTTTCAGTGAATATACACAGATTTGCATAGTCACAGCTCCAGAAACTTGCCTCTTGCCAGCCTTCCTTATACTTCCTTAATCCCAAACCTCTCCCTGTCCCCTCCCTGCTTTTTGGCTGAAATTGTGTAAACTGAAATGACTTTTTATTCATACAAGCCTCTCCAGCTTAACCTGTATAAACTGAGACTTTAGGCTTCATGACGCTACCTTAATGTTCCTGAGGCCTTTACTGTACGTAGCTTGAGGATCCTCAGCTTGAGACCTCTTCCACTACGGATAGAGAGTGGTTATATGGGCACGGTCTGATTCTGAGGTTCAAAAGTACTGTCAATGAATGGAAGAGCTGTTCCCATTTTTCCTGTGACACCTCTTCATGTATTTGCCATCCATGTTATGTGCTGTGACATCTCAACTCCTTTGGACTCGACTGAATTTCAACGATCTGTTAAGATTTAGGTGTGCTTTCAGCATTCTCTTAAATCTGTTCTCAGCGTACATCTTAACAGCCCCTTTATGATAAACTGTATAATACATTGTCAATGCATATTAACAGTCATAGTCATTTGTTACATAATTAGTCATTCATTACAGGTCCACCGTAAACCAAAAATCTTAACGTTACGTAGTTACTGCTCTCTGGAGTTGAGTTCTTCTATGAACTTCAGTGAAAAATCCTTTCTTTTTTGTATAGAGAGCCCACCCAAACATCACCTCTGAGGACCTGAAAATACCGTCGCTGAGTAGCCCTTTCTGAGTTTCAGGAACAAAACTACTTGATGACAGTAAGCGATGACATTTATTTACTACTGCTGCTAGCCTAAACCATGGCTCAAGGGTACTTCAGGCTAAGTTCGACCCCAGACTGGTCCTCAAGACCAGGCTGGCAAAGCATCCTACACCCAGGTCAGCAGCTGGGCTGTGGAGCTCATCCAGCTGAAGAATAGCTCTGGAAAAAAACGAACAAACAGGAAAGTAGATGCAAGAAGAAGAGAGAAGGTGGTGAAGTCAGTGCTGCTGTCAAATTTTGGTTTTGCCATATAAGACCCTCAATTATACAGATTCTTCAGAACTATTTGAGCCAAGTTTCAAACGCAGCAAGCTCTTTCAGATGTGCAGTAAATCCCTGAAAGACTGGATTTATTACAGGGGTACTGTCAGACCCGTAGCTATAGTACTGCTAGCGGGTGCTGCTATAATCACATCAGATCATATTATAGACGGCTAAGAAGGTTTTGTGAGCCTGGCCATTGTGCCTGCCTAATTTATAGTGTTCCTGTCAGGAAGAAATCAAGTTTCATAGTTATGACATTTCTTTCTGGAGCACTAAATGTTAACTTTGCTGATCATGCATATCTTGGTAGAACAGCTTACTTCTAAATGGCAAACGTGATATAAAAAGCGTAATGACTTCATTCAAAACCTTTATAAAGCAGCTGATTCTCACACCTATAGAAAACAGGCCAAGTGGTATTTTAGTCAGAGCACGGAAACAGATACACACTCAATATATTTGATTCGTTTCTCCCATTTTAAGCAGTGACGATGCTGGAATTGCAGCCTATCTAGAACTGCTCATTTTTTGTACTTATTAAATACACTTAAATAATAAAAGCAATACTGCTGACATAACAACTGCAGCAATGCTTTTATTTTACATGGGTTTTTGTAGAATGATTTCATCTTAATTGGTTGTCATTCAGAGCTAGATGATTGTACATAAGGGAAGGAAAGGACAAAAAGAAGCCTCACTGTAATAAAATTCATCTACAGTTTCAACACTCAGAACAAACGAGAGAAAGATGCAGCATCATTTGACAGGTGAGAGTAACACAGTAATGGATGCACACTTTACCTCTGTCACATTAGCTACTGGTGTATTTTCCCCTACATCATGTAGAGGAAGTAACTCCCACTAGAGTGCTGGTGAGACCTACTGTTGCTGGGGAGATATTGTGTATCCTCTAGTGCAGGTGTTGGGGAAAAAATAGCTGTAAATGAGTAACTAGCATCAGCAAGGGCCTGCTAAAGAGCATCCTTAAACCTAACTGCTTGCAAGAAGTGTAGTTTATATTACAAAGAACTAGCATTGTTTACAAATACATATTTAATCTGCGTTTTGACATACTGACAGCAATTAATATATAATCAAAGCTTACACAGCCTACTTGCTGCTACAAATATTCCACATCTGTATTTAAGTTATAGTTTTCTCAAGAGGTCTCCGAACAGTTAAAGAAAAGGTTACCAAGTGAAATGAATGGAACCTCAATTAATTTCTAACAATTCAGTGACTTGCATTAACTAACGGATAGCTGGACATCAGAGATACCATGTTTCCCCCACCCAGTCAACAACTGTGCTGACACACTAATAAGGAGAAGTTTTCATAGATCTTAATTCTAAATAGCCTCTAACGGGGGAACACCCACACCCCGAATTTTATCAGCCTCCCAGAATGCAAGAACACTATATATATATATATACATATATATATATAAAGAACAATGTTTGGCCTAATTTGGAAGTGGACTGTCAGTGAAGAAGAAAAACAACCTGAGGCAATTTTGGAGATGCCCAGGGCCACAATGAACATCAGAAGGAAAACGAAGACCTCCAGAACCTCAGCAACAAACACACGTAATATTTTATGCTACTGTAACATGACCAAAAAGATTTGCTTTATTCCCTGAAAGTACATTGATATCAGTAAATAAAAGTATGAAATATAAACACGTGGTTGTGAATTACTGGTTTCTTCCCCTGCTTGATGTAGAAACAGAAATTCCTGCAGTGGCAGGCTGTGACAATAGAAAGTACAAGGCAATCCTAACTAATTTGTTTGCACAACTGGTCTGTAATATTGACAACAGCAACTTTCTCAATGATAAAGTTATGGTATTTTATAATTAAGATGTTTTACAATAAAAACACGAGAGATCAAGTTCATAAAATCAGTGAAAATTATTAGAATAAAGCAACTTAGAACTTTGGGATTCCAGAATGACAGAGATATGTGAATGTAAATGAGCATAAATATATATAAAAAGAGACATGTACTTTCCAGAACAGATAGCTCTACTGATTCATATATTTAAAAATAAAGAAAAATACTCAAATAACTACCTTTCAAAGCTGTCAAAATTTTGGTTTGTCAACAGAAATGTGCACATGGGTGCAAATACACACAGAAGTTAGATAGATAAAACCTTTCAATTTTGCCTAAGAGGATACACTGTGTTTTAGAGAATCCCACGGCACAAATCTTTCACATATCCTTCTTTCCTGTGTCCTTCTACTTTCTTGTCTCGACATATTTTTTCAGTGTGTAGCAGGACTTTCAGCTCTCAACAGAGGCACGAAAATTTCTTAACAACCTGCTTGGAAGAGGCTATCAGAAAGAAGCCTTTCCAAAGCATAAACACGTTTTATCCAGCTGAAAGGAAATTTAGGTGTGGCCACCACAGACTATACTCACTAAGCTACTTCTGATGATTTTCTCTGCTATTAACCTGTTCTGGAATTGCGCTGCACTGGAGTTGCTGTTATGTTCTATAGCATTCCCTTTTAAGTGTAACATTAAGTTTGATTTTAAACAACATTTTAGAATAGCTTTTGAGCTTTACCAGATGCAGCACTGCTTATTCCCCTAGCCTCTAGTGAGTGTTAGTATCTGGTTTTAATTACATTACAGATTTGTAGATAGAGCAGAGCATCTTAACTTCTTGACTGTACTCGTGGGTATTTCCTCAGACTGAAGCACTGTCAGGAACAGCAGACCAGGTGTGCTATAGGCAGCATAAGCTCACTGCCTCTTAGTTATCTTCCTTAAGAAAGCCACTGTGAATGTTTCTGTTAGCCACAAAAAGCTATTTTTTTGGAAGTCTCATAGATGACTCTTACCTTTATAACGGAGGCCCCTGCCCTGGAAAGAGGACTGTGCATTTGGGCTGCTGCAGCCATGTTAGCTATGGTATTGAGGTGGTTCATCTGATTCATTGCCATTGCAACCGACGCGGGAGGTAGGCTGACGGGAAGCAGAGGGTGAGGCATCATCATGAACGGCAGGTCTATCCCTAAAAGAGAGCATGGGCAGGTTATACGTGTCAGTCCCTCATTTTATAACCCAACACCTTCATTTTTAGAGTCTATCTTCTACTGGAACATTGACTAGTCAAATTCGGTATTACTATGCGTTAATAACTTTAATGTTGCATAGGGAATAATTGTCTTTGCACTGCAGAAAAGGCTGTAATGTTTGTATTACACATATACATACAGCTGTAAAGTAACCCAAGTAAGTGCAGTGATCTCTTTATTAAGAGCAGTAAAGAAAAAAAGCACAAAACATGCAGATATTTGCATGTTTTTCCAGCATATCAGACTAAAATTTATTAAGGATTTTATATGACAATATACTCCTACCAAGTCCTCTTACTATGATTTCTCCACATACACAGCAATCTGAGACTAGATTTTTATATCAGGGCTACTTGAATACAGGAAGCTGTGGGCTGGACTGCAGGCACTACTGAACTACCATACAGAAGGTCTGTGAACTGGAACATGTAATGAGATGTTAAAATTGTTGCCAGAGGTTTTAATTTCCAAAAAGTCAGTTTAAATAGTCTTCTGCTATGGACATCAAACAACTTAAGAAGGTATGAAATTCATTTGGACCAACTTGCAGAACTTAACATTGCCAAAAAGGTGATGTTACTGCTAGCAAAAATTGGATTTTCGTGTTTCATTAACATTTATTTCAGCATGTGTATTACTTGTTGTATTTAATAATAAGTACAATGGAAAGAAAGACCAAGACACCAATTCACTGAAAAAATCGTTTCAGGTTATTTTGCATTTAAGCATTCTCTGGAGACTGCTTGAAAACAGCTACTTTTGGGCACCCAATTTTTTTTCTTTTTTCCCCAGAAAAAATAGGACTCATTCTGGCACACAAAGTGTGTTATCATTTTTCTAAATTTAAATTAGAAATTCTCACTAAAAAATTCAGGTGCAAGTAGCAAATAACATAATCATAAAGCCAGTTATAACCATATGCTATTCAAATTAACTATTTCTAAAAGTTTTTTTTAACTTTTGGCTCTATCTTAACTCTTTTAAATAAGAAGGCCAATCACCATTTTGCTATATGACAGAACCCACAATAAAAAATATCACTGACTGATATAGCTTATGTTATTCCAATACAATTTGACTAGAGCAATATAAAAACACTACTGCGCCCACCACGAAAGCAGACTTGTACGTATTCTGAGCTCCCACACTATTTCTGTTTAGCTTGAGTATATCATGATCAACAACTGTGATGTCTTATGATTCACTATATATTTTATATTATGATCCATGCCAGTATTAGTTATGATAGGTAATAAGCAAAGCCCACATACATCTCCCTTCACTTTAAACCATGCTGACAAACCCCTTCGGTGCTTACATCCATAAGCCTTTGTTCCCCTGCATATCTTCCTTAACAGCCCAATAATCTTTCCTCATGCTCTATAGAGTTCCAAAACTCCCAGACACCATCTGGCCACACTGAGTTGTATGTCTACTTAAAGTCCAATTGACATGCAAACTAAATGCAAACTACAAACAGAATTTAACAGCACATCACCAGTTTTAAGACACAATCCGTCAAACATTTTGTAGGACTATGAAGAAAATATATCCTACACTTGCAAATCATTGGACACAATGTCTGACATTCCATAAACCCTTTAATAGCTTATAGGCATTTGCCTACTACAAAATCTACTGGAAAACACCTTTAAAATTTTCTTTAACAACAAAGAACATAATATCCCAGCATGTAAAATACATACAGGTATTAAATTATTCAAGAATACAAAATGAAATGATAAATTACAGTGCGTTTTAGTCCTGGTGACTCCTAAGTACTGACACTTGACCCAAAACGCTCAGGTCCGTACCTTCCCATGATCCAAGCGGACCCAGACTGTAGGAGTCATTTCAATAGTTTTCATTTGTTCGAGCCTGGGGCCCTACACAGGTAACCAGGAGCTTTCTGCTCCTAGGTCTGTGTAAGGAGCACAAATGTGATTCATCCATTAAAACTAACACCGAAAATCAACTTTCAAAACTCCTGAGGATGAAGAGCTTAAACAACTAGAATTCAGAAACAGAGATTTCCATTTTTCATCCATCATCATCTGTTAGAATTAATTTCACTTCTCACTAATTTTTAAAGTATTAATCCTGAACATCTTTCTTGGAATAACCTTCCCTTCCCTTCCTTCCCTCTTTGGGTGCAAAGGAGAGGGGGAACTGCTGGCTTTCCACCTGTTCCCATCCTAAGGCAAGGAAAAGAGAAGGGTTTAAAGAGATGGGTTTAAGCTCCAAATCCAAACTTTACCAGTGTCATTTTATTTAAGTTGCTTTGGATACCTGGGTTCAATGGATGACTTTGCCCACATCTGTAAAGCACAAGGCAAAACAAGGCAGAGGGATTGCCTCTGCTCATTTTTAACTAGACATTCTGCATTTATTCCTGGCTTTCATATTTTTATTTTGTGGTTCACATTTTCACCTGAAATGGAATTTTGTCACATAGCTAAAATGTTAAGCTTTACAGTTATTTTCGCCTTCAGTCCAAGCCATGTAACTGTTAATTAAGGACTGACTGTCCCTACCCAACGGCGGGTGACTGTTCAAAGAGGGTGGTTTGCACATGATGTACAAGTGCAGCAGACAGCAGGAGGACTGACCCTCCTGTCGCTCATGTTTCCCACCCATTTCCCCCACCTCCAGGAGGCTGGGAAGGAATGCAAGCCCAGCTCCAAGCAGAGCTCCATGTACTTTTTTTTTTTTTTTTTTTTTTTCCTTTTTCCCCCCCTGCAAGAGCACAGTACGTACTGTTGGTGAGCAGGTGATTCTGCTGGAGAGGACTGAGTGGGTGCGCGCTTCCAAGGCTCGACTGCCCTGATAGTGTGGGATGACCAATGCTGTGCTGTGATCCCGTTGTAATGGGAGACTGAAGCTTGTCTTTATCCCAGGAGGATTCACTCCCACCTGCAAAACAGGGTAGAAAGCAACCATAAATGACATATACTTCTCTTTAAAAGACATTTTGCTTGGTTAGCAAAGAGCTAATACTCTTTACCATAGCTAAGCACCTAACATAAGCACAGCACCTGAACTCTCTGATTATTATTTTTTTTTTTAATAAAATAATTTAATTTGCATCAGGCAGAAAATATGATTAGAAACGTTCAGCATCATCTACTTTCGTAACACTGGATTCTGGAAACAGGAAAAGCTAGATGGTTAAGGATAACATAATCCAAGTAAACATCAGTCACAATTAAGTAAATCAGGCAGAAAGGGAACATCTGAGACACTGAACCACAATCTCCTGCTATCACGGGGAATCAGGCCACCCAGTCCCTGCCAGAGACTAAGCAGTGTCCAACCCTCGGGCTCGCCAGGTCCATCGTTGCTGTTAATCTCACTGGAGAGGCACTCTGCCGCTCGCTCACTCCAGTCTCACCAGCAGTGTTGGGCATTAGGTTGGGTGTGGAAATCATCGGTATTCAGAGATTTGAATTTTAAGAATCCAGATACCTATCATGCACAGTAATTACTGTCTACAACAAAAACACAGTATAGCAAAGTAAGCACTCGCGTTTGCTCTACAATATGTTTGGTCTCCTGAAAATAGGGTGTTCTGCAGCAATTTTACAGATTGTCGTTCACACTTGAATAACAAGTTCCTTTTGAACAGCAGTGAAGTAAACCATGTTAGTGAATTCCAAAATACATCTGGTCCACACAACAAATCACCTTAAAAAGTTAGAGTGAACATTTCTAGAGTAAAAAGGTATTTTAAGTACACTCCCTCTTTCTCAGGTACGCCCCACATTTTCAATTAGATTATAGATTGTTATGAAAACGTGTAACTGCAGTATTGACTTTGTTTTGGATTTATGAACAAGAATTTCAATTAGAATAAGTAAATAGATTACTGTGATGCAGCACAGAGGCAGCAAGCAAAAAACATTTTAATTGAACATGAAAGTAACGGAAAAATTCCATTCTTTATGACAACACTTAGCTAATAAACATGATTAATACTGCTAAATGCAAAAGTTTGAAAGATCAATGATTCAGAAAAAAGGAAAACACTCCATCATTTTAGCACTATGTCCAAGTATGAATTACCTTCCTATAAAAGATTTGTAATTTGTAAAATGATGAGTAATACATTGACAAAGAAAGATACACTAAATTATACTATGTGATATAATATAATATGGCATAGTGCAGTAATTAGAAGAAGTACTACAGTTACGGCTGTGTCAGCATCTTTGTTATTAAATATACTGTATATCAGCTCTTTCAAATAACATTTGACTGATACTTAGTATAGAAGTTCATTCACTTTAACTACTGTAAAACAGAGGTGGTATTATTTGGTAAAGTATTCCTTAAGTTAAATGTGTAATTTAAAAAAGATTTTCTGAGGAAATGTTTAGTATTCGAGTTTACCACCTGAGTTTTACTTTTCTCCATATGCTTTTTCCATAAATTTAACATTTACACTTTATTCTTCCTCAAAAAACATATGACATACCTAAGAATGAATTTTTTGCTTAGAAATAAGTTTTTGTACATGTAACTTCACGTACCAGGGCAATGGCCACAAGAACTGGGCACAAGAAAGTTTGTCAGAGATTTCTGAATGAAAACAGAACACTGCACTATTTATCTAAAAGTCTCCCTCACCCCGTTTGCTCTTCTCCAGTACTTCCAAACCCAGGCACAGATGATCTAAACTCGGCTCATTTATTTACTTCTGGAAGCTTCTCTTATCTTTCCAAAACCTTGTGCACCTACCCACCATATTTCTGTGGTCCTGAAGCTGTAGTATCTGAGTGCCCTACGAGCTTTCTGTGCCCAGCTTTACAACATAGGGAAGTACAATTATTTGTATTTTACAAATGGAGAACTGCACAGCGAAGAAAAGTGACCTGCTTAAGGAAATACAGGAAACCTGCAATGGAACAGGAAACTGAATTTAAATTATGTTGTACAGTCCAAATCACTGGACCAGTTTTCCCTGCAGATGGGGACAATAATAACTTTTTTCCCTGCAAATTCCACGTGTAAATCTGCTCCAGTATTCACTGCCAGCAACACAAGAATAAATTGCAATACACTTATCTCTACAGACCATTCCTGTATTCTTATGTTCCCTATCACTTCTCCTTAGAGAAAGAAAAAAAAAAAATACTGCTGAGCGTATGATGTATAATAAAAGTGCACGTTAAATGAAATGTATCCTATGTAGTCTGCACCATACCACACAGATAACAGCTTCATCATTTAACCTGGACTGCATATGCTATGTAGTAGCAAGTCTCTCTAAAAGAAGGTAATAATTACAACGTCTTACCAAGAACTGTTCAATTGTGAAGTGTTTCATAAGGGCAGTATGATTATCTCCAAGAGGGAAAGTTGAGGTGCAGAATTATGAAGCAACTTCCTCCACATCACCTGGTAAGCTAATGGTGAAACTGGAAGAGAGGTCAGGTCTCATAGGTCCTACTCCTGCGCTCTATACCATAGACACTTTCAACTTATCCTACCCACAGTCCCTTTGCACAGCTAAACAAGAATAGTTGTAAAAGAAAACTTGCATCCTTCCCTGTAGTATCTATTCCCGTACAGTATGAAAAAATTACATATTAATTAATAGTAAGCCAGAACTGGATTCACACATTATAAACCAAATATGTAAAATGCAAACCTGTGGTAATACACTCAGTCCTTGTACTGTCATGCAACTCTAGAAAAGGTATTTATTTTTGAGCATACACATTTTCTTAATTAGTAACACAGTTGGCAGCATAACAGCAAATACATACTCAACACGATACGTATCAATGCATACTTTCAACTTCTTTGTTACCATAACAATTGAAAGTGTTCTACAACAAGTAAATCCTTGTTAATACTTCAAATTTAGGTTTAGTCACAGTTTTTCAGGAAATTTTGGTTGATTGCTGTTTTTTTTTTCAAATAGGTGCCATCAGTAAGGCAAAAAGGTCGTGTTTTGATTCTAAGTCCTGCCTTTACAGGCGAAACTAAAAATGAAACTTTGAGATATGAATCACACAATACATCACAGAGAAAAGAAAAAAAAAAAAAAAAAAAAAGATAGACAAAATTTTATTGTCTAATTAAATTCAAAAGGTTTGGTGTTTGAAGAAATTTGTATTAGGAAAAAATATTTTTTTTTT
>JAVJGJ010000034.1:20922428-20992639 GCA_035590215.1 Microhierax caerulescens
TTATTATAAGTCCTGCATTTACAGGCTAAAATAAAAATGAAACTTTTATATATGAATCACAAAATAAACAACACATAAAATAAAAAAAAAAAAAAAAAAAAAAAAAAAGAGAGAGACAAAATTTTCTTCTCTCATTACATTCAAAAGGTTTGGTCTTTGAAGAAATTTGTATTAGGAAAAAATATTTTTTTTTTGTCCATGCTAAGCTAGCGAAGGCTCTAATTGTTTTTAATATAGCAGATAAGGAGTCTAAAATTAAACAATGATCCATACTACTGTATATAGAGATAGATTTCAGGTAATTTTGGTTAAGTGTATATGAAACAAAAGGAGGAAAAAATGGAAGGAGAAAGCAAACATACACCACTAAGGAGAAAGAGGTAACAGAAAACAGCAATGGGACTTACCTCTTGCGTATGAAGGGAAAGAGCTTTTTATTCATTTTAAATGAGAAAGAATATTTCATTTTAAAATATTAGTAACTTGATTCATAAGTGTCATAGGAATAGTATTAGAGCACTCAGAAATCTGTTGATTTGTCAAAATGCCAATACATCATTTACACACTTTACAAAAAGCTTTACATTTAACACTATTACCCACTACCCATATGACCTTCTCTCCAACAGATAAAACTAAAGGACAAAAAGGTAATTTTTCCTTATTTTGTTTGCATTCTAGTCGATCTTGTCCCAGAACAGATTGTACTCAGCATTAAAAAAGGGCAAGAGAGACAAGAACCTCCATCTTCCCGAGCTCCTGACGCTTGTCAGAAGCGAGCACAGAGCCTGTGGTTCCCTTAGCACAGCCGCGCCGGAGCGGGAAGGAAAAGGCAGAGGTATTAGCTGGCCAGCCATCCTAAAAGACTGCAGAATGCACTGGCTGCCCAGCAAAGCAGGTAAAAAAGCTCTGGCCTGCTTCAACCATCCAGTTCAGGCCACGCAGCAAATGTTGGTGTACGGTTCTGCTTTCAGATCTGCAGCTAAATGCAAAATATAGATGAGAAAAAAGGCCAGACGGCCGGCACTGCACACGCTTGCATGGAAACGCAGCGCACATTTCAAAGGGCACAGAGAAAGATGGACTCAGCGTGGATTTGGTAAGAGAAAGAGTTATTTACAATACACTTAATAATTAAAAGTCTGGCATTTACCCGTCTTACCAGGTTCTTCGACAGAACTTTTTAATCAGTGCATGAATTACTCTTATGTCCAACTAAGCACAAGCAAAATGAACCCACCCCACTCCATTCACTTCTAAATTAAAATGCGGTGAGAGGTAAGCAATCCCTTAATGCCATTTTACAGCCCAGTGGCCAAATTCTGTATGTCTCTGTTCCCAAGTCCCTATGAATAGTGAATTCAGACGAGTTCAGATGCCCAGGGAGCTGAATCACAGGTAACACGAACAAGTAGGGCAAATCAGCCTAAGCAGGAGCTACACGTGCGGTTGATGAGATACACGGTACCCCCAGACCCACTGCAGGGGTATTTACAATCACATACATGTCAGTAAGCAAAGTGCCTCCGTTTAAATTTTGTTTAGTCGGAAGAAATGCAAGTGAGATGCTCAACTCCTTTTTTTCTGAAAAAGCTGCTACTCGCCCATCTTTTGTTTCAGTAATTTTGTAACTCTTTAAAAGCTGTATGTTTTCCAGTAATAAACCTCTCTGTGTATTTGTGTTTTTCCAAACAGAATCCAAAAAACTTTTTTTGGGTGAAGATACATTTGTGACAATTAAGTTAGTGTCGTGTTTTTAGGTATTGAAAGATTCCAGAAAATAATCAAAGTTCCATTTGGTGACAGTTTCTTTTCGTTTGGTTTGAAATTCATTTTATCAGCCTTAAAACTGTCTGGTCTAGCTAAATGAAATCCACTCTGTCAGAGGTTCCTTTGAATTGAACAACCACACTCTTGCAATCTGTGTCTGTCATTTTATTTTTTGTTGTGATACATTTCTGAAAAATTGAACTCAAATTGTTAAAAGCAATACCACCTTCACTGTCCAATTTTATTCTAAAATTATTTTTAAACACATTTTTCATGCTGTTGGGCATATTAGGCATAAGATGATCTGCAAAGAAAAAAGTATTCAGTGCACTGTTATTTCAGCGTTGGTAATTTTCAAGTATTCATCACCTCTAACTTCTTTAGCAAGTGTCCAGCACTTACTCATGGCCTTTGAAATGTTTTGGCTTACCTAGAACCCCAGTAGTCCTAAATCAAACTGGGCCTATGTGCCAGCATTCCCAGCCCCAGTGTTTTCAGGTGGTCCAGATTATTTGCTTTTTTTGTTTTTTTGTTTGTTTGGTTTGTTGTTGTTGGGGTTTTTTCGTGATTTACCAATATCCTCATCTAACCATGATACTGGGGAAAATGGTCACTTTCTTGGCCAACACAGAATATCCTCTGCTGAAAACACCTACAACTTTCTGTCAACTCTTTTCATGGCATCAGTATTTGAATGGCCCAGGAAGAGACTTAAGTAGAAAAAAAATGTCTATCCTACCTGATAAACTGAGATTCTCATTACAGTAAGAACAGGAAGATACCATCCAGGTTATACTCCTGGTAAACTGTCCCTTGCCTGTCGGAAAACCGTAAAACTGTTCTGGGTTAGGATTATGAGCCATTTAACCCTAAATTCTGTCCCTCATATGGGCAGTAGGTGATGTTATTTATGGAGCCCACGCAAGTGTGGACACTTTCTGTGGTCCCCTATTACGAATAAACTTTCTCACTTTAAAACAGGAATGAGATTTTTAATCAGCCCCCAAAAGCATGACACTGAGCTGAAAAGCTAAATGGAAGCTCTGCAATGCATTTACAGCCTTACTGCATTGATTTGTTTAGCTATGTGTATTCGGCTGTATCAACTTCTGGATTGTGCCCTACAAGAGAGCCATGAGAGTGTGTAGGGTAAGATATTAAAACTCAAGAAATCCAGTGATGGCTTTACTGGGCTACTTCCAAAAACTTATCAAGTGGTTCAGCAGATGTAATTACTGCTTAGCCCTGCCAAAGCTTTGAAATGTGCCCATTAATTCAGCAATTCCCAATCTGTCCATCAGTCAGTCATACTTAAAAAATATGTCTGTCAGAACTTAGGTGAAGTAATCTGTTGATAATTGTGCAGTAAGAAGGCATCTGAAATCTAAATGTAATTTCTAAACTTTTTGAAAAGTCTTAATGACAGCAAAAGCAAAGTTTATTTGACAGCAAACAGGATACTCAAGATAACCAGGAATACGTCAGAATATTTGATGCCTATTTAAGAATGATTTAATTCCAGGAGGATACTTTTTTAAAAGATAAAAACAGAGATGTAATATTTATTTAGGAACTGAACCATCCCTCCAAAACCATCAATTGCTTCCTTTAAAATGAACAGAGAAAAAGAAATAAGGCAGTAAATAAAATGTGTTCTAAGGTTCCCAAATTATGATAATTGATTATAGTGCTTATAAAGCACAATACCCAAATGTCAGCTGCCTGGGAAAGGAAGGCTGTTCTACAACAGGCCTGTCCAGGAAAAACCAAATCCCACAGTTACAATCAGGTGCTCAGCGTTGAAGACTCCTAACAGTGCAAAACCTGTTCTCTAACAGACTGGGCCATCCATCCCTTCAAATTATACACACAGAAATGCTGACGGTTACTAAAAGAAGACAGAGCTTTCTCCTGCTTTCTAAGACCAGTGCAGAGGAACTACAACTTTTCAACAAAACAGTCTTTTGTAGACAACTGCTAAAAGATGGATGGCTTTTTTTTATCAAGTAACTAATATTAAAAAATGGGGAAAATGTTGCGAAACAAAGAGATGCAGGAAAAAAATAAAATGCAATATGTAAGGGACTAGTTTGATAAAAACACAAACTGCTCAAAGTGGCAATATTTTCATTTAAACTCAAAATACCAAACACTTCTCAATAGGTCAGTTGGTTCAACTTACACCATCAAAACGCCCCATATGAAAGTCAGGTTTAGCAAGATGAAGCATCACATTTATAGAAAGTTAGATACAAACTATCATAACAATTTCCATTAAAATGCACTAAAAATCAAAAGCCCTTCTTCATGTTAGCTACCTGTATCCATTCTCCTTTTCTTTTGCTAACCTACTTGTGCATAAATACTAATCAAAACAAGTTGCTTCTTGTGTGCTTCCTTCAGGAAGGAATGTGACACACTGGAGAAACGCTCTGATAATTAATAAATGAAGCCTTTGCTTCCTTGTTGCCTGATAGTTACATGTGATAATGAAGGGGAGGGGGGAAGGGAAAAGCTTGTGTTCTTTGTATCAACAGTGAGATATCTATGGCTTCCTAAATGGAAATTAGCTGTGATATTCCAGGAGGGAGGGGCAATACAAGTAAGGAATAACGGCTCCCAGAAGGACAGCACACAGCTACCGCCCATGGAGCCGAGCACCTTGTCTCCCACTAGGGCCCAAAGCAACACTTCCCGACGAATTTACAGGCAGAGAAAACCTACAAACCCACAAAAAAAATCTCCAACAACTTCTGGATTAGGAACATCCTGAAACAGAGAGGTATTTTCCTTGAATTTCATAACCTTTAATAGTCTTTTCTTCCACTAAATTAACTGGATGCCAGTTTTTTGCGTATCTACATTGCTATAGTATCGTGCAGCAAGGAGTTCCGCAGCTTGCCTACGCACCGTATGAAAAACTACCTCGGGATTCACAGGTGTGTTTGGGGGGTTGACCTGGCATTTGCTGCCTTCCTCTGATGTCTTCTAGTTCTTGCAGTGCACAAAGTAATTAATAAGTAATAAAACCCTATTCAGTTTCTTCTATGCAATGTGCAGCATTATTCTTGGAATGAGGGACTTCAGAAGGTAGAAGCTTTTGGATCTATGTCCACGTCAAAAGCATATGCAACCCCTTTCCCAAGAGGTAATAAATGACCTCTATTCTCTGTCACCTGGAAGTGCAGTAAGGAACCTCAGCAAGTCTGAGCTAGGGAGCAGCAATGGAACTTTGCACTCTTACTGGGAAGTTGGGGTCAGGGAGACCCCTACTCCTGACAGCTTACAGAATGTGCTTTTGACAAAAGTGGGCTTCCAGAAATCTGCACTGATCATGTCAACAGCCATGACGTGGGGGAACTCAAGAGTGAGGACAGCCTTTAAATGGTCAATATTGCTGTGAAATGTAACCACAAGGTTACGGTTCATTCTTGCACAACTGATCTGCTCCCTTCTGCACCCCCAATGCTTACTGCTAGCATTTTTAGTAATAGGCATATGACTTTATCACTAGTTATTTTTCTGTACAAAGATAAGAATACTCTACTAGAACATGGTATCTCTTCTGCTTTAGGACCCTCAACGAAAAAATTAACTGCTTTCTACGGCAGGACCAAAGTCTGTCTTCAGAAACACGTGCATTTCACAGAGGGAAATGAGGTCAAAATATTGGTCTGTCATGTTTTTATTACTGTCGATGATGCACAAGCCAGAAATAAAACAGCTTAACTTTCAGATCTTGAACACAGTTTGTAGGGCTGCCTGCCAGGAAGGATAAAACATGCATCCTTCTAAACTCAAAAACTGCAACCAGCAAGCGAGGAACTGAGATTCGTATTCCAGTGATGATAATCATTGACACCATCACTCACCACAAACCAAGCCTTTTTTGCTTTTGTTTTTATTTTTTAATTACTTAATATTTTTCCCAAATTTAACAACTTAGCAAAACAATCACTGAAATACATGTACGGTATATTTTTACTGTGACAATAACTAGACAGTATCGTTTGATATTGAGATGTTTTGAGAACATTGTGACATCCACAGTAGATAGGTAACGCTATAGTACAAAATCAGATCATTCAAGTTTCAACAATTTATCAATTACTATTTTTTTTTAATATTTTTTTATTCAATTTTTTTGAATCTTTGAAATAATTATGAACACTTGAAGTTACAAATTGTAATCTTCTGAGTTAATTTGTAGTGACATAAATGAATTATGTATTTATAATCTATTCAAAAACTCCTAATACTGAAAGAACTCTGTGTAATATAAAGTATGGCTTGAAAGAATTAAATACAGTCTTTGGCACTGTATACATACACATTTGGACAACCTTCCGAACCCCTGGCAATTTGAAGCATCTACACAGAACTCAAAGACACTGGAGATTTTACTAGAGAATGAGAGGCTACAAAAGGGATGCCTAGCATCCTTCTATAACTGAAGCTGAATGACTGTAGAAGCTCTCCGAGATTTACTGTCGGAAGCCCCAGTTTCCACGAAGGGTCAGGAAGTGCAGACACTTGCACTTGCACAGTTCCAACAAGCTGCGTCAGTATGGGAAACACTGCAAGGTATCTACCAATTCTGAAGATGCACCATTTTCTGTATCTGCCATTTGATTCCCTGCACTAAGTTATTACTGACTTCCAAAAAAGTCAGAATGCTGCCAAAACCAGGAGAGCCTGTGAGTAAACCTAATTCACATAAAAGGTCAGCAGTGACATCTACTGTGTTTCATTTAGTGCCAGTCTAAAAATAACACGCAAAAAAATCCTGAACTATATTAGCAGCCAACATCATACTTCCTTTAAACATCACTTCCATTCTTGCTCATAGTAGTAGCTGAATATACACTTACCACAGCACTCAGACATCTTACGTGTTCAATCAATCTTTGATTTTCAGAATATTTTTCTCATTCAGCAAACCTAGCCATTGGGTACTCTCATCTTTAGTGCAATTCTCAATGAATCTCAGTGGGCACTTTGCATTAGCTTCTCTAAGGAGCAGGATCAAACCTCTAGGAAAGCACCAACAGTGCCAAAGAAACCATAAGAGAAAATACATCCTAAATTTGTTACTACATAAAGGACATCCTATATCTTCAAATCATTATTACTTTCTGAGGTACACCCATAAATAACAACTATAATCAGAACAAACATTATTAAAATGTTGATATTAATACCAGAGAAAGTGAAAATATGTCTTAAGAAGAAAAAGTGAGAGGCTTCAGCAACAAAATACAACAGCACAGTGCCAAACTGAACTTAACTAAGCTTGAGGTTTTGGACAGGATTCATTTCTGCTTGTGGTATAAGTATGCACCACCTTGATTATCATTTAAAAAAATATTGACAGCTTGCCTTCTCATACCAATGCCTAGTAACAAATTCCAAATGTTTTGTCACATTTCTTGTGAGCAATGCCATCTGCCAGAGGTGGCATTTCATGGCTGTTTACCCTGACTCCCTCCAAGAATTCATCTGCCACTATCTAATGCTGCCTGAATAAAGGGGATTAAGACTCTGATGCAACAGAGACTATTGATAATTTGGTATAATTGGGAAGAAATGAAGATAAATGAGGTTGAGGATGGAGAGGCAATTAGTTGAGCTGCCTGTACAGCTGTGTTCTCAGCCTAGCTCCCCTGGCCTTTTCTTTGGTGAGGTATGTGCAAATTAAACATAATGACAAATACACTCTTCCCAAAGCTCTTTAGTTTGGGAAGCTTGAAGATACGATTTTCACTTCTGAGAGTCTAGGCAGTTTTCAGTTTAAAAAAAAATAAATATATATATATACTCACTGTTAAGATTTTTAAAGAGCAATGCGCCTTGTAGCAGCACACCTATGGCACAGTATCTGTGCCACAGCTCTCCATTTGGCAGTGGTATATAACACTGGTGCTAGTTTTGTGGTTTTGACCAAAAGGATGAAGGCTTCTGCCTCCCTCAGTGTTACAGAGAGCCTTGATTTTCTACAATTCTAGATGCCTTTGATACCTATATTCAGAGTCTTATCCTGTAAATATTCTTTATCCATGTAAGTGGTCAAACAACAAACCCCAGTGCACGATCCCCCTCAACTATGGATTCTTTAAAAGTCCAGCCCCCCCAATTCTGCAGCTGGACTTCCACTGGTTTTAATTGTGCTAGCTTTTAAAAATACTGGTCAAAAATCTTCAACTGAAATGTCAACAATATGCATTTTACTTTACAACAGATCTTACAAATTATAAGACTTTTAGTCATAAATATAATATGAAGACAGCTACCCGGATATAAACCTTATTTCTAAGCTACATTGTTCAGGTGAGGCCAAGCAATCAAGCTTGAATACCTTGAAAGGTATTTAAATCTAGGGTGAACATGGTCAGACTACAAACCTCCACATCAGACGGCACAAATCTGCAAGTCTGATTTGTAGTTCTTTCAAATATATTGAGATACGTACACACTTAGAAAAACGTGCACTTATATAGTTTAATGTAAACACACAAACCTCACATTTGCCACAAGAAATGCCGCAATATATGTTTCATGTAAGATTCTAACAGATTTTCAGAAATGTCAAATAATGTAAGTTCCCTTTCAGAAAGAAAACTGGTATTTTCAGATGCGGCATTGGCTTACAAACATATCTGCCTAGCCACCTACCACGTGAATTTTTTGCTTTCATATGTAGGTGATTCTATTTGAATTAGGTCTGACATGAAAGACTTCATACAACTGTACTTTTTCCTGCATCCACATGGCCTTCAGCTATTTTAAAAAATTATTTTATTAATTACTTGAAAAAGGCTCTTTAGATGAAGCCAAAGCCTAGCTCTTACACATAGAAGAGATTTTGGGAAATTTTGGAAGAAAAATATTGTGTCTTAAAAAGAATGACAAATTAATATATTTATTTTGTAGCATGAATTTTCAACATAGTTGCTTTGTATTGTAGATCCTCAAAGCTGAAAACATTGAAATTATTCCCTTTTAAACTCACAGAACTTCCGCAAAGTACAATGCCTTCTTCTGATTTTTTTGCATATGAAAAAAACCTTTCTCAACCTCAACACTGTACTCTTCCCCGCTACTAAAAGGTCAAACAAAATTTCAGTTTAGCTTTATCTAATGTACTTTTTCATTTTGGATCAGACTTCTACAGAAGACAAAAAATAGGCCACTTTTTATGAGGCAAAGGTATCAGAAGAACTAAAACCCCCAAACAGTTTATGCTCAAGTTTAAATCTACCTTGTTTTGTCTTGCTGAAGCTGAAAATTTGGCTGAGGTTAACTGTTCCTTTATACAACAAAAGTTTTTAACATACAGTTCAGAACTGATTTTTTTTATTTAGTCTGCAACATTCAAACTGCATGTTACACCTCTGGCATTTTACTGAAACCTCTTCTCGTTAACATTGTAAGGAGCAAAATTATTTGCTGCCCATCTTCTGGCTTGACACTTTATCAAACTATTTCAAGTTAATCTTGAATCTTGTGACTGACCGTGTACAGCGCACACGTTAAATAAAGCACATTGAGAAGAGCTTTGGGTTTCCACTGGAACGAACGCCCGCATCGTTGCGGGAGAGGCGGCAGCGGCTCCCTCCAGCTCTGCCCTGCTTTCTCACACCTGCACCACAGCTGGACACACTCACCTCCACCCCTGGGATCACACAGGGCTGAGCGCTCTCAAACAAAGCCCAAACACACATCTCTGTAGGTGCTCCCGACGCATGTCAGCACTGCTGTAGCCAACGATGCCCAACCCCAGCATTTGCCGTTTATTTTGCACCGGCGAAACCCACTGCAGGACCTGCCTGACCTCCTTACGTCTCAGCATGCTCCCTGTCCCTCGCCCACAGCGATGGCACCCGCTGGCCACGCACTCTGGCCAGGCAGGAGGAAAACGGTCACGGGGGATTTTCAGAATGGGCAGAAACTGCAATGTGGTGGCAAGACCAAAATTCAGACAGGGGCCCGCTGAAGCACAGGCAAGAAGAGAAAAAGGATCAAACCTGCTCCCTAACGTCAACAGGTTACTGAGCACAGAACGGGTTGCAGTTTCAAGAACACTTCCATAACCTAAAAGGCAGCAGAAGGCAGCTGCTGACTGAGCAAGCTACAAAGGAAAGGCAGGTGATAAACCAGAAATGAACACACGAAAAATGTTATGCTGGCATGAATAGGACAAAGAGCTGAAAATGAAATATTCTCTTTGGCATGTTCGTCTTGCATTGTTTTTCCCACTCCACATTAAAACATTTGTCTCAGTCCATCTTCTTTTACTTCCATTTCATATATACCTTCCTCAGAGGTGGCTGCTAATTCTCTTTACATCAAAATCCCATCCCCGAATCATAAAATGTGATGGACTCACAATGACTGCAAGGGATTAAGTGAAGCTGTTCCTAAGAAAATACACTGCATTTTTATAGAACCCCTCCTCGCTGTTTTTCAAACGCCTCTGTGATTACAGCTGTATTATGAGGCTAAACATGAGTTCTGCTCTACCTTGTCTCAGTTCTGGAACTCAAGACATATCCAATTTGAATATAAAAGTGAGTATACAATAAGCAACAAAAAAAAAAGTTTTTTCTTTATTTATTTGTACCCTACTTTTAGATGATCACTCATTTCCCTGTTGTCTACTGGTACATACAGCACTATTATATAAGATTGTAAAGCTAAACAATGTCATTATTACAAAGACAACTGTGATTGTTCAGAAGCAGAAAAGCAAAAGGCAGAAGGAGGTAACTGAAGAAGCATTTCTGCAATTACTATCTTACTCAGCATACTAAAATGCTATCACAAATACTCACGTGCCACACCAGGTAAGCTTGTTAAAAGTGATGTTGGAATGGTATGTATCCGAAAAATGAAACATAGGAAAGAGCCGTAACGCTGTTAAAGGACCACCTAAAACCCACAGAAAGTTCCTAATGGAAAATAAAAGTTTTTCTGAATACACGCTATCCTAATCTATAAAGTTGACTTGAAAAGATGTAATTTGTGGCTTACTGTGGGGTATTTGCATAAAGGAGCTAATGCACAGCTCTAGCTGATGGCTGGGGATAATAGCCACAGATTTCAACAGATTTTCAGAGCTCCCTGGTATATGCTGAGAACAACAATATCAAAAGGTTCCTCTCTCCAGCACTGCTGGTGTCAAGGTTAATGAGCTAAAACTTGTTAAATTGATATTACCAAACTAATGACTTCTTTATAGTATACTGCACAGATTTTGACAGACAGGCTAACGTGGAATATTGTTAGTCTTAATTGAATTAGAAGTTACTGCATGTATACAATTAAGATAAGTAAAAGTAGAGGAGCTGTGAGGCAAATGTCTCTCTAGACCACACTATTGTCACATACCTCATGTGCTGCCACACATACACTTCAAATTTCAAGTTCAGTCCCTGAATTCAGACCACATTCAACTGCAGACATACACAGGAGAGGAAATACCAGCATCTGCACAGACAGGCTACTGGCTACCAGTAACCCTTAAAAAAAGCGTATGTTGATCCTCCTAACTTCCCTCTTTACCAATGCACACACTGAATCAGAAAAAAAAACCATGTAAACCCACAGAGCCTCTTGATGACTGTGCAAAACATACGCTCAAAAGCAGGATGAAGGGAAACTGCCTTATTCCCAAAGCACTGTGACTCAGAGCCGTTCGGCAGCTACAACCAACCATGGAGAGTAAAGCAACACATCCTTTCTGCCAGGGTCACTTTTTCCATCAGCATGGGAAGTATCCTCCTGCTGGGGAGTGGGACTGTGCAGCTTTCTACCAGTTGCAAACACTTCTGCTGCATGCTGGAGGAGCTCCTGTCTACAGGTGAATTTTCTAAATTACATATTTTGTAATTAACATATGTTGTAAGGATACTGAAGATACTGAAAATTACTTTTTTTTTTTTTAAAAAAAAAAAAAGGAAAAGGTATCAGCCTCAATAAAAATTCCAGGATAAATCTGTAAGAACCATGTTACAGCAGAATAGATCTGCAATGTAAAACTTTTGACTTTGAAATTATTTAAATAATATGAACATTAACTTAATTTTTTTTTTACATCAACCATACCATACGTTAAGACAGAGGGGAAATAAATACCTGGAATCTACATCCAGAATAGATGAACAAACAGCAGGAAAGAAAAAAAAAAAAAAAAAAGAGGAGGATATTTAATGAATCATATTAGAACGGAAGGAGCTTATGAAAAATAAATGGCATTTGTAGATGATTAAATTTTGAAGGTGAGATGTTGTGTAACTGCACCAACCATTTATTTCAGTGCAGTAACGCATCTAATAAATAAAGGTGTGGTTTTTATAATCCAAACTGAAGATTCACAGCTATCTGATGACTTGGATTTTCCATTTAAGTAGTATAGGGGCAGGATTTGGGCTGTAATTATTCAAGGCAGTTTCAAAGAAAGAAGAGCTATTAGTTGGATAGAAAATCAGTATCAGTCGCTAGCAATAGGGCAATGCAAATGTTTCTTCTACAGACAGAACCACCCAGTTTAAATTCAGAGAGGCTCATGAGAGATTATCCTAAATAAAACACACCTACAAGTTTCATGCAGATGCCCTTCTGTTTAGATAGTATTTTTCTATTAAAGTTCAATTTCTCAATAATACAGAAATGTTCTTTAACTTACAGCATATAACCAGATACATTTGTTATTAATAGAAAATGAAATTAAAAATATTTCTCATGCTAAATTATAGTGTTTTCTAAAGGACTTTTCTCCCAGGATCTAAGATTTTATAGAGGAAGAGAATAAAGTTAGATTCAACTTCCAAAATGTACCTGGCTTTGTTAAAATCAAGAAAAATACAAGAGGTGCTGCAAACAAGGAGGAATATTTCTCAAGGATGAAATGCCAAAATCCCCTTTACATCAAATTCTTAGAGACAGTCAATCAGAAAACAGATCCATAGGAACTTGCAAGACACTTCTTCCTACTGCCTTTCCAATTTCTATCTGAAATAGGAGAAAATAAATCACAATTAAACTAATATTATGTGTCTTACAGGAAAAGGGGAAAAAGCAGCCATGACATTAGTAATTGAATATACAGCTCTTATAGAGGTATGCTGGAAGTTTCACTAGTCCTAAAGTTTCACTTGTCTCTATCCTTACAGCAGCCTGAGCATCTTGGAAAGAAGAATCTGTTCTCATTTTTGTATTGAACAAATGGAGAGCAGACACCACACCACCCCCCAATTTTCTAGTTTTTAGATATCAATGCATGTCTGATCTTAAAGGCAAGCTCAACATTTATGTCTTGTCTTGGTGATAAAGTTCATGAATATATAATGAGAACGGAACAACTCTGCTACTGATTAAATGTCAAAAAAGGTTTTATTGTCAAATATACTGTAAATACAGAAGATATACAACAAAGAACATTAATTGCAGAAAACTCTGTACAGCTTAAAAATTGCACATGATCTAAACAGGAAATGTTGATTTTCAGTTTCAACTATCAGTTTTAATTTACCCTCAGAATGTACCTCCAGTCAACCTGTAAAGATAGAATGAGCTATAAAATGGCCAAACTCACCTGAATTAAATGCTTCACATTCAAGGTCAGATGTTAGTATGTTAGAGTCTCTACCATAAGCACATGTAGCAGAATTAACCAAGCTATCCAAAACTCTGGATCTTTATTAGAATTTGTCTAAACCTCTGTGAACATTTAAAAGAGATATAACATGAAAAAATGGTCAAGAGAGATGAAAAGCTGGAATAGCCATCCTCACAAATTCAGAATGGGATTTGGCTGCCCGTGTAGCTCTCCAGGAAAAAAACAAAAAACAAACAAAAAAAAACCCCAAACCCCAAAAAACCAAACAAGAAAACAAAACAAAAAAAGAGAAACAACAAAAAAAAAAACAAACCCAAACCCAACAAACCCCAACCAACATCTAGCAGCTACAGCAGACTGCAGGTGACCACAGGTCAGCAGTATCTTGCTTCCGGGAAATGTCAGCAGAGTAAGTTTCTCAGGTTTATACAAGATAGCTGCATGTACGACTCGGAGAAGTTCTCCCTCCCTGTCCTGTTGTACACTTGCACCGAGCACGGCCTCGGCCTTGACTGAAGCATTGTGTTGGGCTGGGAATGGGCAGGATATGAATCACCTGGAGAGAGGCCGGAGCAGCGCAGGGAGAACTGACCAGGGACCTAGAAAATCATCGGTATGTGGCACATCCAAAAGAGCAGGTTTGCTTCATGTAGGGAAGGGAAGACAGATAGGAGACTCGCTAATAGTCTTCACTAGATAAAAGATGTGTTCTGTAATAAAAGGGAATAAATTGTTCTCCAGACCCACAATGCACAGAACAAGAAGCGGCAAGGAAAGACTGCAACAAAGATGACTTAGGTTAAACATGAGGGAAAATAGCCATGATTAGTAAGCCTATAAAATTTCTAAAATTAAGCTGGATAACTATGCCAGACATGGCACGGGCAGAGTTCTTGCTTCATTGAGAGTGTGGCTGAGAAAACAAGCTTGGAAGTGCTGTTCTCCTATGATCCTACCCACCACAACCAGCAATACAGAGACCAGCCTCAGAGGCGGTGGCAAATCGCAGGGCGAAACAGCCCGTCCTGAGCTCACCCTGCCGTCACTACACTACATCTGTTACCCGACCGAGATCAGTACGCTACACCGTAACACACCACATCGCAGGGTACAGCCCAGGGTGTTTATCCACAGCACAGTATCATGATCCTACGTTACGGTCTCTTCTTCAGCTACAGGAACTGCACGTTCGAGAAGATACTGCTGTTCTAAAACCATCAGGTGTGCGCTTTCCGTGCCTCTCAAGAAGAAACATGTATCTGCAAAAATTAATACACAAACTGGCCATCCTAAAAATACATGCAAGTTACCAGATAACCTAATACCTGTGACGTTTCCAAGATAATAAACACATTAAGATGACATTTGAAACATACTAAAAATCCATGCATTTCCCCTTTAGATTATGGACAAATTAGTAACTTCAATTATATGGTGCCAACAAGATTTTCTTCTCCATAACTAAATGGACCAGGTTTGAATATTCTTCATTGATCTTATTAATGTGAATTAAACTTCTAAGAAATTAAGAACAAGAAATTAATTTGAGAAAAAGATGTTGCAGCCATGGAAATTAATGATTTCTAACACACTCTGGTAATACACAGGTACATTTACTCTTGGTCCGAGACAGCATAGCTGGGCTTTCATAGTTTTAACTGGAATGATCTGATAAATTGCTGCTCTTGTATACCGTTATGGGTTGGGTTTTTTTCAAAGGAGCTAAAAACACAGACTACCCACCTGTATCTATTTTTAATTTGGTAATGACTGTACTTGCTAAAATTCTACCAAAATGTCACTCACAGCTTTGGATTCCAGCTTTTTTTAAACAGAATATGGAGCAGAAAGCATAACCTATTATGCAAAACAGTCAGATGCTTACTTTTAAAATCACAGAAATAAATGCATAATCCTGATTTTCTTACGGATCAAAACTTCATTAAAGGAAAAAAACCCTTGAATATCAATATTCAAGATAGTCAAGGTATTCTATAAAAAGCAATAAGGTTCTGACCTGTATATGTCCTGTTTACCCATGCAGTCCCTACTCCAGAACGGAGAGATGCCTCTTACTTTGTGGGTGCAAGTAAAGGCAGAGTCACTTGAGACCACAGTGACTTCTGTCTCATCAAATTCACAAATCAGCTAGACATTTAAACAGCGCCAACTGTTGCAAGTAAAACTGCTATCAAATCTCAGCTGCAAAAATGTCAGTTCAGGGCACTCTGCAAAAATCTAGTACTGAATCCTTAACTAAAACCCCACATTATTAAAATGGGGGTCTTTTTGGATTAATGCTACTCTTTTGAGTGAGAAAATATTCCAAATGATCATACCACAAACATTTCTTACCTCAAACAAATTAACTGTACGTTAGGGGACATTTTTAAAAAATCTGATTAAAATCGTAATTCATGAGACTCCTGCTGTTGGCAGCTGTATCACTATCAATGACATCCTTTGGGGGACTCTCAGCATGTGGCCCATATCAAAGGTAATAAGCCAGTTTTCATCCTAACATATAAGCCTTAACAAGAACAAAAATGTTTCAGACTTTATGATGTAATTAAAATATTAAAGTACTTTTTTATTGTTAAAATATCCTTAACGTGAAATTCAAGTTGACTCACCAGTATTAAAATACTTGTTTTTCCTAACATACTGGAATTCTTTATGTTCTGGATTCCTTACATATTTAAATGGGAAATTAAACAACATTGGTTAAGATGGTTGGGTTTTTTTTTTTATTTTATTTTCTGCAAGATTATGATAGGTAGACAAGATTTTGTTGAAACAGAGTACATACAAGGACCTCAAAAAAAAAAAAGGAAAAATTATGTATTTGACACACGGTACTTCAGTATTCTTGTTCTTTGGTAGCACTGTGGAAAATCTGCAAATCACTAGGTGTACCTCTTAGCATTTTTGGCATCCCCAACTACCAGAGTTCATCTGATCCCTAGTTGGTAGTTCGTGCTCCCAGGACCACTTTTGCTTTTATCCAACCATGGTTTAACATGAAACACAAAATGCATTTCAGAGAGGTAGATCAGGACCGCACTTTTCTTCTTGCTTCTCTTTCCCACTAAGCGTCAAGACCAGAAAGGCAGAGATGTCTGGGGATGCTGTCTCACCCTATGCCTGCCTGCAGAGAGAGCAGCTCTGCTGCCCAAAGGGCACGACAGTACTCTTCACGTCATGTCCTTCAGCAGTCACAGAAGCCCACTAAAATATCCGAATTGGAGTAATTTTTCCTTTTAAAATGCAGTGCACCTATTGGTCTTAATAAAAGTTTATGCAGAAAGTCCTAAATTTGGCACACTTCTGGGAAGTATTGCTCTCTACAGTGCCACAGCAGTTCCTCTGCCTTGCAGGGAAACACGAGACCTCGTCTTAATGAGGGACACTTGTGAGCAACCTGCTTTCCTTCAGCAGGTTGATATTGACCACAAATATCTGCTGCAACTAACAAATGTGAAAATTATAAGCAAGGAAAAAGTGTAGCCTTGGCTCCACAGCGGCCAAAATGATTTATGACATCAAGACCTAGTGAAGACAACATACTTTGAAGGGACTGTATGAACTCAGCCTGCACTCAGTGTTCTGTGCCCACCACTCCTAATTACTTCATTTATGACTGTAAAAGTGTTTTAACAGACAAAATTAATTATTTTGAATAATCCTTCTGAAATATGATATGCATTTTAATTGTATGCACCCTGTCATTAATTAAAGTTCCCTACCTTTTGGTGCATTAATTCAAAGATCATATCAGTGACAAAGCAACAATTATAAGAAGACTGTTTACTAAAATTAAAAATAAAGTTAAAAGCTTAATGTACTCTTGCGATACTCTTAAAGTAATGCTAAAATGTTTCCAGTTGAATTTTTACTAGACATTGTTTTTTTACTCTTTAAAATCAATCTCTTTGTTCCAGGAACACATTTCCTGTCAATAAAATGAAAAATGATATAGATTTAGGAGGATAGTGGTCTCAGCGTAGCATCTCTCATATTATTATTCCAGTATCATCTGTTACAAAGTAAGACCAATTCCCACATCTAATTACAAACAGGATTTCAGAGTCATTAAACAAAATACATTTCCATTAGTGCTGCTGTAAGAAGATAGGGGAAAAAATGAAGATTAGTTCATGCTGCACCTCTGTTTTTCAAGCTTTGAAGATTTAGACCTCTGCACTCTGAGACTATAAATTTGTAATGGATCTGAAAGGTGACAGACATGTGAAAGCTCTCAATTCTATGCAGTTTAGCCATACCATTTGCATTTTGTCATTAGTTTATCTTTTGCTGCACTTAGTTCTGATAGTAGATATGGCAAGAATCTAGAGAGGTTGTTTATGATTAACTGTGTGTACCTGGAGGCATTTTATTTGGTGTTAGCAAGGTGTTGTTTTTAATAGATATGAATCTTGATTTTCTGTATTAAATTTGTTCCAGCAAAAGTTAGAAATCATTGTAGGGAATTCTGTCTTTATGAAAAAAAATGTACTTTATGCTCTGGAAAAAAGGAACAGCAGTTCTTTGACTTCAAATATGATAACAGCCAAAATATGCTGAGGAAGCAGATTGTGTGATATGTTTAACTGTTGAAATATAAACTTACAAGTATATATATTTTCCATTCATAAACATTTACCAGCATCTAATTGTCATGAATCCATTTAAAATACACTCTTGAGAATTACCCACTCAAAAAGCATGCACACAAACCAGAGCTTAGTAACTTTTCTGGAAAGAGGTCCATCTAAGATAATTAAATTTGTTTATCTTTAAAACAGTTTATATTAGCTTATGATGTTATACAAACATCAATTCATTTTCATCATGTGTAAGATAAGCATCAAAAATCTGAAAGATAAATTCCTCTCAAAGAAAATAGTGCCTCAGAGTTAGAGAAAAGCACAGAGAATTTCATTTTCAGAAGTTGTCTGAACTTATATTTCCATTATTAGTTTTAAAACTACAGCCAGAGCTACTTCATGTTTCTCAGTTGGGTGTCAGTCAATCCAAAGACGTAAGTATTAGCTGATGAAACAACATTTACGTGTGAATCGCATGCATTATGATGAAATATTTTTGTTCATATTTAAATGAGTAAGAATGCTTTTTAAAAAGACAGTTATAGACTCACATGCATTCAGTAGGTAGCTGCTTAAGAATCTATCTGAAACGGGACCTTAAAATAGTTTGCAGATGAGAAACGAATTCCCTTTTGCCCTCCACCGAAACTGGGGTTCACTAAAGCATCCTAAAATTCTTGGTATTAACCCTGCTCAGTGGTGGGGTAACACAGGTAACTACCCCCTGGTATCCGCTCTCCAAGAACCCCCCGATTTGCCAAGCAATAGACACACGAGCATCTTGTTTCCCAGCTTCACACATGGAGCTTCACACACGGGGTTCTTGGGATAACTGGGAGGGCCCGTGGAAGCCATCACGTCAGGGAGAAACAGAAGAGCATACAGCAGAATACAAACAAGGTACAACCAAACCTGCCAACCAGCTTATCACCTCCTGGCTAATGTCTGAGGAGCTGTATCTTAAAAAAGAAAACAGTATGTCAACATCTTCCTCCAGAACGACCAGTCGCTGGCTCCCGGAAAGCCTCACTCACATTATCTGCAAGGAATTCATTGCTCTGTATCATTCAGCAACCACGGACATTTTCTGACAAGCAGCAACGGGTAAAGCTTTTTAAAGCCTCAGTGTTATGTGAATGTTTTAGTCCCTTCACTCCATTTTCACCGAAAAAGCAGGCTTCCCATTTCTTAGATATCCCTGCAAGCGGGTTCAAGACATTTCCAAGAAACCACACCTCCAAACCTATGTATGGGAGCACACCCTGAGAGCCGCTGCGCTTCGTCACTACGCGAATATTCTTCCAAGTATTACGGTCTTGGGATGAACACTCCTACGCAGAGCTTGTCCTCACGGGCAGTCACCTGCGGGGCCACACACCCTGCACTGCCTAGAGGCGCCTCACTCGTACGTCAGGCTTCAGCGTGCCGCTCCCTCGCCCCCGCGCTGGGAGTCACCCTGCAGAAGCAATGTCTCATTGCTTCAGAAATTATTATTTTCTTTTTCTCAGACACACACCACAACATGGCCCAGTCCTACTGCAAAACCCAGTCTTCCCCAGAGACACCCATCCCAGACTGATGTGAACAGGAGCTGTGAAGTGCTCTGAACTCATTTTTGATCTCCAGATCTTTCGGGCTGTGCCTCTGCATGACATTGACCATCACTCTTCCAGCCCGGTCCCATCGGCTGCGTAATCCGTGTTATACCATGAGCCATACCCACAGTACAATATCATCTGCATGCTTGAGGGGAAAAAAGCACATCAAAAATGTCATCCTCTTTGCTATCCACCCTGCTTATCCCACTGCTCAATACATTTGTGTTCGATGGGCATGGAGCTGCTAAGCTCGCTGCATTTCAGCACTCAGCTGACCGGGAGGTCCGTTCACCCTCTACGTGCCACTCTGGACTTCCAGCATGAGAAGCAAGCACCTCCACACTCACCATGACCAACACAGGTACGTCTAAAGAAAGAGGTATCTCAGGTCTTAGGATGAAATATTTTCATATACCTGCGAGGGCTGGAGTCAGACAAGCTTAGGTTTTGGATGAGATGGCACAAAAAGCAAAACATATCAAATTCTCTCCTACTTCAAGACTGTATATATTCCTCCTGGCAAAAGGACAATTAAAGAAAATTAAATGTATGCTTCGCTAGCCTTTTTTGATTCTAAAAATATTAATAGTAATTTTGACCGGTTATCTTTTTAAAATGGCAAGAATGTTTTGTGTTCTTTAAATAAAATTATCATCTTTGAAACAATAACTCTCTGCTCACGTAACACAAAAATACTTGGTTTAACAACAGGAAAAATGACTTCACGAAGTCTGCACTGCACTCAAGGATTAAAAAAATCTGTTCACTGGTCTTGTCATTTTTACTCTTACAATAAAATAACAGCCTCGGCATCCTGCTTTTTAGAATAAAAGACCTACCTCTTTTGACTTTTCAAGCACTTGAAAATTTTAAAAGAGAAAAACTAAAAAATGCTGACCGTGTAATAGCTGGGTATTCATGGTGGGTGGAGAACATGAAAGGTTACAATATGGATCTGTGCCTACGCATTTCTTTTCAACTTGAGCAGCATCCTCCTGCTTCTGCTAACTCGGCAATCATACAGCTGACAGATTTCTGGGTTTTCTAAATAATGCATGGGATTTTCTTTTAACATGTCAGTGCAAAAGTATCAATTCTGCCCCTGTGTCGTTTGTGATGCTGATTTTCCTTGACAGCATTCCATTAAACCAATGAGTTTTTTCCCTCCTGATGGTTCCTTAAATATTCCTCTGAGTGATGTATTTGTGGTTTTTTAAACAGATTGTGAAGGATGTTTGCATTTGTGAGAAAACTGCATGGCAGGTACTGAAGGGAAAAAGGGATAAAAAGATAACACTTTCTTTTTTTCCCTATGAAGAGCTTTTTCTCTGATCCTCATATGCCAAAAGCTAGGGTGTTTTTCCTTTCTTTTCTGCCTAACTTAGCTCCTTGTCTGGAAATTAAGCAACAAGACTCTACATACAGAATAACATTTTGACTTCCTAAGGAAATACCACTGAAACACTTAGTACTGTTTGATATCTCTCTTGGGAAAGCAAAACACATTTATTAATTCATGCATGCTAACTCCAAAAGCCAACAGAAGGAAATAACTACTTTATTCTTTGCACTGAGGTTTTGTACAAACAGGTACTGTCACGGATTGCCATGCACTGATCCTTCTTTGCTTATGCAGCTTAAAGGATGTTCAGGTAATATCACCAATACTCTATTTTGCAATCTATCCTTCATGTTCCAGTTCTAGCACGTGTACAAATTACCTGCTGCCACGTTATTAAAAAAAAAAAAAAAAAGCTCTGATTTCAAGTAAGTTTCAATTTTCCCTATGCAATTACATGCTAATTTCCAGAATCCACTACACTAATTCTAGTATTGCATGATGATGAAACAGAAGATCTTTATAAACATTTTTGTTTATAAACACACAAAAAAAGAGTAGTTTGGTTTGGTTTGTCGTACTTCTACAGAACAAAACTGATGACGTGGCTTTGAGAGATCTGCACACACCCCCAGCATACCTGGCTTCACCTGCCAGCTTCAAACTCTTGATTTTACTCATTTTCCAACACGGAATATGAAAGGCCACATCACTCCTCAGCCGTGTGCGCTGACTGCCATCAACAAACCGCCTCATCTCCAAGGACCCACACCCAGCAGCCAAAATGGAAGATGAGGATTACGAAAGACTTATGGCCACTGGGAATTTGAGATTTCAGAGGGATTACTTTCTCCCACTTCCAGACACCTATGTCCCCAACTACATGGTTCTCTGGATTCAACCTTCTTTCCCAGATCCTACAAGAAGATGGGGACAAGACACTTGGCCACAATGAACAGCTAGCACAGATCAGCTGGAAAGTGGGGCCAGAGATCCTATAGTGCCAGATTAAATTGGAGATTTTCAACTGCCTGAGAAGGCATATTCAACACTTCATATGATGAGTAGGAAGGTGCAAAAAAATTTCTTTCTCTTCTGCAGAGGGAGTGGAAGGAGGGCATTAATGTTCAAATGTATAACAACATTCTTCACAGCACTGTGAACTAATGCATTACTTCAATTAAAAAAATACGTGCAAATTTTGGGAGGTTGGTATTTTTCTTTTTTTTTTTTTTTCTCTCCACAGTTCAGTATTGTCTTGCATAAGTTTTTTAAAAATTATTTAGAATATTCCAGTACTAAACTCCACCATTACTGAGATTATTGTAGTACCACAAAAAGGAGGGAGGTAGGACCTGGCAGCAAAAGCGTACTGGCTGGACCAGAAGCAGGAAAAGAAGCGGCACGTTTACTCCCCACTTCCTTACACAAACCTGTAAGATTCAATTCCACATGTGTAATTTCCTAGAGGATAATATAGTATCTGAGGAATTATTGTTAGTGATCCTGAGAGTAAGTAATCAGATTTTAAATTGATAGCATGAATTCTGGCTTGATACAGAAATTCTTGAAAAGTTTCCATCATCAAAGGTGCACACATACAGAGAAAGAAACTACAGAAGTGACATTCTAGGCATTACTAAGGAAGCAAATCCAGAATTATTTCATAACGACTTCAACAGACACAGATGGGATTGAAATGAATATGACAAAACAACCTCACCACTTTTTTATTATACTAATGGCTTGTGTATAATGACACATTTCCAAAAAATCTGGCGATAAAGTTTCAGGACTTAATACCAACCAATTACATTTTTAACTCAAAGCAAACAGCAAGAGACTATTCCACTCATCTATCAGACTATGGAATGAGGAGGAAAGAACACTTCCTAATGTGAAATATTTAGTGGTGTGGTATCTTATGATTGCCAAAGGAAGTTAATGTGTAACACTGAGGTAAAAGCCCAATCTCTATAGGTGTTTTTTTTAAGCAAAACTGCAACCCTTCAACTCTTTGTTACAGTAAAAAGAAAAAAAAAACAAACACAAAAACAACCCAAAAAACAACCAAAGGAAGCAAAAGGTCCTCTGCTCTGTATAACTATATTTCTGATTTGACAGCTACAATTATAATCATTCAGACATCTATTTCCCACAAACTCTCCACAGCCATAACCTTTAGTGATTAATTATAAAGTTCCAGGAGCAATAGTACACAGACTAATTTCCTAAAACAATAAAAGACAGAATTTCTCATTTGGAGCTAAATGAAACACGAACAGGTTGTTATTCATGCTGAAATCTAGATGCAGAGTCATGTTGCAGCCATTACAGAAGCTATTAAACACAACCTCAAATCAAAGAAACTGTAGGTCTCTCTCCTAAAATAAAATGTTGTTCTCACTTATGAGGCTTCTGACTCTTTTGCTCTGTTCCTTTTTACCTCTTCTTAGTAAAAAAATTTTCAAAATTCAATTTTCTTTCTCATTTTGCATCCCCATTTTTTTTTTAATAGTCACTTAAACTGTAAAAGTCTAGAGCAAAACAAACAGTTGGCAAAGGTTTCATGTACACAGAATTATCATGGTGTTTGTTGTCTTCACAGTGAATCAAAGTTAGAAAATGTTTATCAACTTCTAAACAAAATGCCTACTCTTTTCATGCCCCACCTCAGTCACCAATGAGTTTTCTGTAGTGAATATTTAATAATTCCTCAGTTATTTTGCATAGTGAAATGTATAGTTAAGTTTTATATTCTTTTAATTTTGGTTTTCCTTGACACATCCTACTGTACCTGCTTAATGTAAACCTTTAAAAAAAGATCCTTCAATAAAGAGAGAAGCCAGGCTTTACATAAATGATCCTAATGTTGGCATTGCAGATACTATAAAGAGGGGAAATTCATTCTTATTTTTAGTACAATTACTTCTTTTTGTTAAGGACTTATTTTCTCTGTCTACAATCAACATTAGCACTCGATCCAGCAAATTTGCCCTTGCAATTTTACTGAATTAGACAATGAAAAAGGGAAAGAATTGAGAAAAGATCCTTATATAACTGATACCATATCCTTATCCTTGAGCCTCACTGAAACTTCAGCTAAAGTCAGTGGGAATTTTTCCAAATATTTAAATTGGTGTTGAGTCTGTTATAGAACTCACTGAATTGTTAAACCGCAGAGAACTTTGATTTAATATGCATACTCTTGACATACTGTCAAAAGGCTTGGTATGATAGTTCCCTATAAAACTTGTCAACAAGGTACCTAAAATAATAGTATTAATGTACTGTAGATTCTCCCCATATGAAGTACACAAATTCTGCCGTATCAGGTAACACGTAAACCCATGAACATTAAAATTAGCAAGCTTTTGTACAGCAGCTTTTAAAAACTCTAATACTAACTCTGCATCTTTCCTGTATGAAGCTTCCTTGCTTTTCTGCAGGAATTCTACCTTCAGTCATATTTCTTTGCATTCAGTGAAACTCCGTAATTCATTTTGAACTATATAGAGAGTATAAGAATTACACAAACTAAATATGCTTCTTCAGTGCTTTTTTTCTGAATTCAATATGCACTAATTGATTAAGGTCTGAGGGGTGAATACGAAATACATAACCTACATAATAGAAAGCTGGGTAAGGGTTTAATGCATGAATTAGAAGCCAGATTTCTTCAATACAGATGAGTACACAAAATTAGCAAAAGGCAATACCACTATTGGAAAGACTGCTTTGTGCATAATTTGTCATGAATTCAAAGTTATTCCTTTAGAAAATGAGTCTAAGACCTCCCAGCTGCTGCTTTATTGGTCTAATAAATTACCATTTTGATGGTACAATGCATATACACTATACACCAGCCAAGCAAGCAAACTGTTAGAGTGGCTTCGTCTTTAGAGACGCATGTGTGACTTCAGAGACGTGTGAATGCTGATGGGAGACCTGAATGAAATGAGGGATTAGACAATGCCTCTGTTCTTGAATTGATAATGTAAACAAAGGATGCTTAAGTTTCCAAAATGGTAAGAGTGTACTGTTGGCTTGTTTGTGTCAAAGAAAGTGAGTCCAAGTGAAACCGCCCTTATTGTAATAGGTACCAAGCAGCTTTCTGAGACAGAACAGATCTATCTTATTCTAGGTTCTGTACACTGTTGAAGCAAAACCCTTTTCTATTGGCCTGAAAAGGACATTAGAATAAACAAAGAAGATGTCCTCTTCAAAGGATCCGTTTCTGACTTGAACTTTGAACCCTACTCTTGTGGCACTAGGAGTCAGGGAGCTTAGTTCAAGTTTACGCTGATGTTTATAAAACTATAGACTGAACATGTTCAGTGTCAGTGCGTCCTACCCGAGGTTATTCCAGCCAAGTAGGCCATAACGAACGTTTCCTTCAGAGCTGTGGTTTGTAAATATCCATTCAAGGAAAGAACAAAACACAGAAAAACCAGAAAGTTGGTGATTTACCATTTCCTACTTTACCCTTCTCCACTGAACTGTGGAACTCATAATGAGTTCCAACAACCTTACATTTTGGAAACTTTCCATCATTTCAGGAAAACTGTAGACACACTGTATTATTGCCAATAGAGAAGTCTTTTGTTACTACAATTATATTTAAGGAGCAGTTCAAAATCTCTGTAATCTAACGTAATGAAAACAACCTTTCATCAATAGTTTTAAAAAAAATTATGAAGAAGTCTGCTGGGAGGAAAACTGGAGGAATACTGGAGAAATGGGTGCAGTAATTTTGATTTGACTCTGGCAAAGCAAAGCTTACCAAAAAAAAGAGCACAAGAACTTCAGAGAGATTTTGTTTCCCACACACAAAAGCAGGTGTGTTAAGAGCTCCCTTGTGGCTCACGCACAGTGTTACTTACCTGCATTAGAATTGAGTTCTTCATTTTCTGATTCTGTTCCATTTTGACTTCCACTTCCGTGAAGGCTATTCATTGCCATAAGCTTCATTTTCTGTAACTTCATAGCCTCTGCCATGGCAGCCGCCGTCAGACCTGCGGGAAAAAAAAAATAAATATTACATGCAATATCATACCATACAATCCAGCACTGAAAAATATGAACAAGGAAACTCTTTTCAGTGAGAATAAGTCATGTAAATTCAATACACATTCATCATCCAATTATGCAATGTTATTCTGAACACTATTTTAAAGTTATTTCAGTACACCATTCTAAGGATTTTGTATTTTTAATTCCTTATTTTTTTTTAACACATGTAGCATAAAGAAATATTTATTTAATGACATCCCTTTTGATTATACTTTTAAATATAGTTTCCTGCCACTTTGATCATTTTGTCACTTTGATCACTTTCTGGTTGACTTATTTGGCTGCTACAAGACTTCCAAGTACACTAGTTAAATACAGTACTTCTTAATTTCAACAGTACAAAGCCAATTAACATGGAACAATCAATGCTATGCTACTATATTACATATCCAAATATTATTTTGTCTTTTTCTGAAATCTGTTAGTTTGGATTAACATTATTGCTACTGGAAAATATTACATTGGAAATGTCAGAGAAGTACAATACAGGTAATCACAAACTCAATCCCACCTTTAAGAGACCATTAAGACCAGCACAAATTTACAGAATTAAGGGGCTGTTAGTGGTAGAACATTTTTAAGTGACTAAAACCCAATTAATTTCCAATAGTAAAAGAGGAGAAGCAGAGCAGTGTCAGGCTACAGGTTACCATCATTACCATAACTTTCTTATTATTTAGATTCCCAGTATCTTTTTTTTTTTTTTTTTGTAAGAGTAAGCTTTTGCAGTGTTACCATCTTGACTTGGTCAGTAAGTAAGAGATCAGATTTTCTTTCAGACAGTATCAAATTACTTTTACTCTGGGCAAGATGTGACTGAAAATATCTTATCTGAAGTTCATCTATCTTGCAGGAAAACACAGGGGATAAGGCCATGTAACCAAAAAGATTACTACAGGTATAATTGTTTATTCATTCAGTTATGGTTTAAATGGGTTTATCGTCTTCCAGTATAGTATGACTTGCTTTTGTCATTTGCTAAATAGCAAGCTAAATGCTTCGTATCAGCTATCTTGTAATTGACTGTGCATATTTCCACAAAATCACTGAATTGCGTTTACCAAAAACCCCATAATTTTTTGTTGGTGCTGCATGCTGTATCAACCCACAAAGATATCATACATCAAAACAGAATTAAATAATCTGCTGTTTCTGGAAAGTACTGCTTACTGAGAGATTAAATGCTGATTAAAGTGAACTAATAATTTTCACATCCTATACTGCCACACATCCATAAATTAAAATACTTTCTTTTAAAAGCTGCTACGAATTTGACATTTAGATTAGCTCTGCTGCTCCTATAACAGGCTTCACAAAAGTTCTCATTATTTTAATATGACTTAAGTAAGCAAGCAAGCCAAAGACTCCAACTGCATAGAGGAGGGACATGTATTATCAGAGAAGGACACAGCAATTCTGTTAACTTCAGCAAAGGTATTTCTGATTAATATCAGTAAGTTGGAGATGACAGGTCACAAGACAGCCTTGTCTCTCCAGACTGTCTGTCCTCCTTCTCCTCCTCCTCTCTTGTCTAGGAGCCTCAGCATTCACAAAAACAAACGGCAGTTACACACTGCTGTATTCCCAAAGCAATGAAACCACATTTAACAAATATTACCTACACTAATTAGGCACTTGTTTTACCATTGAAAAACTATATTGACTTCATTATTAATATACACTAAATACAAATATATAAAAATCAGCCCAGAAAACATCATCAGTAATCTTGTCTTTTAGGTCATTTAACGCAGTCCTTACTACACAGAGAAGATCACTATACCGTAACAGTACTCTTCATTTAAAAATATTTGTCTAACATCCTTTAAAATTCTTTTGCAAATGTACAGGGTTTTTAACAAGCAGCTAAAACCCCCAGATGTTTAAATTCCTGTTTTTTCAAACTGTCTGTCTGATAGCACTCACACTTAATCCATCAAAGAATACACGTTAAATGATAAAACTGTTCACACACTTTCTGGAGAAGACGAAACACTCTATAAACTTTCCCACTTTTTTCCTAGGGAAAGGAAGCCGGATTGCTCTTTGAGTGAGTTTCACATTATTTTCATGAAGTTCAAAAAGCAAGCATCAGCACAAGCCTTCTGAGAAATTTACTGTTTTCTAGATTTCTAGGCACTGTGCAACTTGCTTGCCTACCTGCACATCCGCACTCTTCCTCCTTATCCCAACCAATTCCAAGTTTTGAGGTACAGCCATCACACTGAAGCATTTTCAGAACTTGTACCCACTCACAGCCTACTCTCTTCACTTTATACTTTCAATCCATTTGCAAAGAATTCGCATTTTAAAGGTTACAAAAAAAAAATGGGAGTCTGAACGTGGAGGTTTTTTTATCATAACTTCCTATCATTCATATGTACCCAAATATGTATAGATGAACCAACATCCCAGTAAGTATTTTCCTCTGGGTCAGTATTATGCAGGTTCTTGATGCTGTAAGTCATAAATTTTTACTTTGTTTAAATATACAAAAGGGTAAAGAAACTATTGTTAAGGAGATAAACAGAGAACAAATTAAATTCAGATCTTTAGTAAAATGTTCCGAGAAAAGACAAGACAAAATTATTCAGGGCACTGTATAAAAACAAAAAAAAACCTAACCAAAATAACTTCTACTGAACAGTTGTATCAGAAGTAACGAAGGCAGAAAGTGTACCAAGGAATAAACAGAAAATAATAAACACAGTCCCAAAATCACCACGATGCCGCCTGCAGAAATTAAAGGTAATTATTGTCAGGCATTTTTGAGCTCCCTAGCCAGACACAGCTGCCATAAGGACAACAGCCAAAAAACAGTGATGTATCAGAAATCTATGCTGTGCCATCTGCCACACCAAAGTCACTACTTCAGCATTAAAAGTTTAAGAGTAAAGCACAGTCCTAATGCAGAAAGCACTACAGCCTGAAGATCCTGAGCAGTCAGGCATAAACCTGAAGCAGATATAGCCAATACTATCTCTAAGTCCAGTATCAGCACGAAGCCTTTATACTCTCATTCACTTATTCCCCAGTCTATATAATTTCTTACTTGAATTGTGATAGCAGTAAAAGCTCCACAACCCGACTGTTATGAGGCACTTTAAAAACAGTGTACTAATTCTTCAGCATTTCTGAAAGCTAATAAAGTTGAGGCTAAAGCAAATGGTTTCAGCAGTAAGGGTGTGCTACTGATTGAAACGATGGAAAAAAAGAGTCCAGCAAATCACCCATTGGCATAATCTTCAATTAAGGCTACTGCTGCAGCTAACGTTACTGAAGCTACTATTTAATTTAACTATTAATAAAACTCCTTTCTGTAATTGACTGAGCTCCAGTTAGCTGAGTAGGCAACAGGGCTATTCTTCAACTGACTTATCTAAAGATCTACAGAGAACTGAAGAATCATTTCCATCCTCTCGGATGAATCATTATCAGCAGCAGAATCTCACTTAGAGTACCTCACTTTGAAAAATGTACTTGAAAACTGCTGTAATGTATACATCTACCCCTCTACTTTCGCCTAAACAAAAAGAAAAAAAAAAAAAAGGACCACTAGGAAAACCGACATGGCTGGATTACATACTTCAAAGCTTCTGTTTTTTTTCTCTGCATTCACACTTTAAATTTCTCTTCCTTCAGTTATCTTCTGCCAGCTGTGATCAATCACTAACACCCAGGAAATACACTATGTACCGCTTATTATCAAACACGTACAAACTTTACAACACTAACAACAACAACAACAAAGGATGCATCTCATCACAGTAGCAAGGATCTGTTTTCAAAACTGCTAGCAACCACGTGGCCAGTGGAGCTAGTCCTGTAACAGCAGCCCGCAAGCCATCAGTTGCCTTGGTGGAAGGAGAGCAGCTCCTCACAGAGCTGCTAGGGATCTGTACGAGACACACAGCAGCGCTAATGCAGAATTCTCGGAGCCGTGTTCTGGGTCAGCTCTCTCTATATGAATCTTGATTACAATTGCATAACGGATTGTGATGGTGTATGCTTAGGTACACCTGCATCGTGCATATGGCAAAACAACCAACTGCCATTAGTAATCTTCAGTCCGTAATTTCAGTTTTGTCAGAACACTGTGTACTCTCCCTTTGACAAGTCTGCATAACTCTGCTGTGCCACACACAAATTTAGCCCTGAAATAACCCTTCAAGGACACAAGAACTGGCACATTTTATGCTCAGGTTGCACTTCAGTAAAATTCTGTAACTGCATTCTGAGCCACAGTTCAAACACACCGAAGCACCAGTTTTCAGATTGAGGGTTTTGATTCAAATTAGGACAATGCTCAGCTTACTCAACGTGGCATGCCACATGGCTCTGGGGAAGGTCCGGTGCTTGTGGGGTGCTGGAGGTGGAATAGATCTGAATGTACTGTGACACCCAGCTGCTTCCGCGAGGGCTGGACCCACTGAGCACGTCCTCTGCTCCCAAAGCCAAGGTACCTGTAGTACTCGAGAGGGTGTAAGACCAGAGAGGTTTCTCCATCCCTTGTCTGCATCCTCTTAAATTTGTGGTTAATTGTTTATTCAAATACCACCTATGCACACAAAAAGACTTCTGAGCATTATTCCTCTGTGAATTCTCTGGAATTACTTTAATAAAAATCCATTTTTACTGCATGGCCCAATGATCACAACTCCAAGGTTATTCATAGTGTACCCCCCTCGGGGCCAGTCTCCCATCACGGGGCAGTGCTGAGCCCACCCGCTCCCCTGAGCACCAGGTGCCAAGGGGACAGCACCTCTTGCATCGTGTAAACATCACACCTTACTCATTGGCAAAAGCCTTCTCAGAGACATAACGAACTAAAACTCAATTACATTCCTACACCGACGTACCTAGGGTGTCATGCATGCAACTGAATCCCCCACGTTTAACTAATGTCCAGCCACTGAAAATTGGGTTTTGATGGTGAATACAAGGACTCTGAGCATTTTAAGGTGACCCTAGGTATTTGCTAATCTTGTATGCTAGCTAAGGTTCCCTAATTAGTTAGGCTTAGCCCCTCCTTCATATTAGTTTGAAAGCTTTTCTGTCAAAACTGTGAACAAGTAAATTAACTAAAGGAGAACTACGAGTAATCAAATCTTGAGGTTTGCAATTAATTAAATGAAACGGTGAGTCAGTGAACTGAAGAATGGTCTTATATTGAAACAAAACATTTAATTAAATTAACAGTCAACACATTGCAATTAATAATATTCAAAAGGAAATATGAAAATCAGTTTAGCCTTGCCATATTATTTCAGTCTAACAGTCAAGCATTGTGCACCGGCTTGTTTATTGTTTGCATTCAAAGCTGCTATGGGTCAAGTATGATGTGCTAAAACAGGAATAATGAAACATCTGGTAGTATGAAATGTTAATATGAGATACCATATTGCAAATACTGAAAACAATTCTGAAACATCCAATAAATTAGGCCTTGGAAAACTGAAAAGGATATGCTTTCTTTCCCTTTTTCTTCAATAAAGAAATCAATAAAAAAGTAAATGCATATAATGTACTTTACATTGTTGGAACTCCCGCAAGAATCTACTAATTATTTTGCACGTTCACATTAGAAGGTGCAGGCTTCTCTGTAGCTGAAATGTATCATCCTTGTTTAGTGATAAACAAGTAGGTAAAGCCCAGGTACTAGCACAAAGGACAGTGAAATCAAATTCTTGAATAAAAACATTTAAATGAATTAAGTGTTGGAGCAGTTTGGAGACCGGTCCAAACACGTAAGACCTATTGCAGAATTTTTCCATTTTTGTAAACTGACTCAACCAGAACCTGCAGGGAAGTTTTAGCTCTTGTGCACGTTACGTTTTCAATGGCTGTTCAAAGGTATCCTGGCTACCATTTCAGCTAGATCATAATAATCCATCAACGTGAAACATTTGAGAGACTGTAAGGAAAGAACTTAGTGAGTAATTGGCCACTGCAGGCAGAGGATGGGATTTCAGCGTAAGCGCCGTAGCGCTAAGCTTTATCATGGGCTAAGTTGTGTGAGAATTCACCCCAGGCCCTGGGAGGACACTTTGGAGCCCAGACTGAAATCCATGCAACATCCATCTGACAGTGCCAAGCTGAAATGTAGTCAATAGCCAAGAAATGTATTACAACAGTTGAGTTTCTTTCATCTGTTCTGATACCTGCAGCCAGTTGTTCTAATATTACAACCATATTTTAAAATTATGTTCTTCTCTCCCATTTTGCAAAAGGATAGCATGTCAAACAGCAAAAAAGGATTTTTAGAACAGAAAAGTTTCCAGTATTTATACAGTACTTATACTGCTATATTTTTCAAAGTGAAAAAGAAAGACTAATTCTCTAAACACAATCAGTTAATGAAAGTTCAGAGACTACGGAAAATCACCCTTAGCAAAACATTTCAGACAACACTTAAAAATTTTGAGTGGCCCAAAATTTTTACATACCACCACTTTAAAACGTCAAGAAAATTATACTATGGCAAAAGAACCTCACTGAGGGGGGAAAAAAACCCCAAAAATATAATGCATATTTGTCAGTTGTATGAAATTAATCTTTGACAGAGAAGCTCCAGTCAGCTTGCTTCTGCAATGAATTGTCACAATCTTTACCTGAGAGACCTTATTCTTTGCTTTTGCAGTGTCCCTGAATATTCCCTACATAGCTTCTTCCACTTCTGCAACAACTAGATAGGGACAGACCTAGAGATAGTTCTCTTCATCATACAGCTTTCCTTCCTCCACAGGTCAATTGATTCTGTATCATCAACCAGGCAGTTGTGCTGGGGAAAAAAAAGCCCACTGTGTGATAATGTAATTTAAAGACTTTGCCAAACACTCAAGGGATCAGAATTAGGGTTGCACAAATGTTTCTGAATTTCTTATGACTTGATTTTGCAATCCCCTAGTAATTTTTGCTTAACACGGTGTGCTAGCTCACATTTTAATTCTAACATATAATTTCATGCAAAAGTTCACATAAGCATAAACAAGGTAAAAACCTTTACACATCAAAACATTCCTGCCACTCCACGGAATAATTCACAGAAGTAACAGGTTCTCATTCTCTGATTTCACACTTTTTAGACAGTAGAAAAATGCCCTGATACTTAAATATCTATCTAGGGGTTCATTTTAAAATACGTGGAGAGTTTGCTCTCCAGATGCTTTCATGTCTGCCTGTTATTTAGGCTTCTCAACCCAGTTACAACCTCTGTGTTCTGTATAGCCTAACCTCGTTGTCCCTGATACCCATCTGAAAGACACTAACATCTTCCATCAAGTCTCTGTACCTGAGATATCTCATATCCTTGATCCACATGAAGATGCAATGACCAAAGACCTGTCAGATTTCTCATTTCAACCCAAGGGGCTCAGTTCAATGTATATAGAAATTTTAATCCCAAATTTGTGCTTAAGCCTATGATAACATGAACACTCATGTTCAAGCTGATGCACAGCAATGCCCAGATACATACATATTCTACAGCTGACTTCATATCCAAAAAGGTAGCTTGTATCTCATGTCAAACAAAATTATAGCTTAACTTATTGGAGGGAAACAGAAAAATCAGAACTACATTGAGAGGGTTACATTAATTTTTTCCCTTCATTCATATAGTGTGTCTCATGAGACTTGATTAATTTTGTGACATTTTCTGCTCTTTTTTATAATTATGCCATAAGAATGATTTGTCAAGACTGTAATACATAATACTTCTAGTATCCTGCACTAGTGTGACCTTTGCTGCCTTCTACATATTTGATTGACTGACCACCCCATTTTTGATCTGCAGGTTTCAGAAGACAGAGGCATACATGAGACAGATGCATCAGCCAATGAATTATTGTTGAAAAGATTACAATCACTTTATACACATAATTTGTATGTACTTCGGTGCATATCTGATACGATTTTAGTCATGTCATTGAAAATTTTCAACATAAATGAAAACTCTTACACTACGTGGTATACTTGAATAGCATTTTCATACATCAAAAGAGTGACAAATTCATGCACTAGGACTCAGATGTCAGTAAGGATAAGACAAGTTAAAGTAATGCTCCTAATCATCTAAATTCTAAAACTATCCGCTTACGCTTTCCCAATGCTGTCACAGACTAAAGATTACAATTCTTTGAGATAAAGACTGAAAAACTAAAAACTAAACCAGAAACATGTTAAATTACCTCCCTGAGAGGAATATATTTAATGAATTCCATTTATAGGAAAAAGAGTTTACTCCAAAGTCCTAAACATTCAGGGGTCACAGGGACGAATACAGCGGCGGTTACCATCAGCCCCAAAAGGCAATCAGCCCTGGGACTCTGGCCTCACAACCCGCAGGGCAGCAATGCTTCTGCAACTGCACAGATCCTTTCAGGACAAAGAATGATACTGGCACGCTGTGGCACCCGGCCAGTGCTGTGCACCATCACCTGGCAATGCAGCCCAGGTGGGCAATCTCAGTTTTACTTAAGTTAAATTCAAAACCTGGACTGCCCACCAGCCTGGAAAGCTCCTACACAGCCAGGGCCCTGGATGCACTAATGGGCTCAATAGTCGCCTTCTCTTGGGCTTCAGACATTTGGGTTCCTAAATTTATGGGACGATTACTTTTCAACAGAATAGCCCTCACATTCACCACAGACATTCTGTAACTTCTCTATAATCATGAAGCCTGTGATGGTGCATGTGCTGCCATCTGAAATCAGAATTAGCTGTTGTTATTTTTTTCTCCACGTTTATTCCTTTCCCATTAAATCAGTGTATGTGGGTTTAAAGCACTTGTTCATAAACAGCAATGATGGAGAAACTGCTGAAGTTTTTGGAGGTGCTTTCAGTTAAGTACAAAAAGTCTGAAAGCTTATCTTGAGTTGGCACAAATCTCTCGAGTTTGTAAAATTAATTGGGCTGGAAGGTCTCCTGAGAATAAGGATATCTTTGTGATTTCAGGCTACTTCCTACCTGTGATTGGAAAATATCATACAAATACATTTTTTTGTATCAGATGGCACAGCTCAGCTACATCCCAATTGTCTCAAATTGCAATTTTGAAACTGGTACATTTTAAGGATTGTAAGTGAATACTGAGTTCCATAAATTCATCATGCTACTGTATTTCAGATGAAACTTCAATATGCTGTCAAGATCAGCACTGCTGTTAAGAGATCAGATTGTTAAAATACCACCCCTGCTAGCCACTGCTCATTTCAGCTGGACCAGCCTGAGCAATACTATGGGCATTTGAGGATCATGCTACACACAGATCCCTTACCTAACCCCTCCTAGAAGCTGAAGTGTTAGTATGGAGAAATACTACTTCAATCTTTCCTGAGATGTTAAATAATAATTTCACATTACTAGTCACCAGGCTACAAACAGCAGCAGTGAGCTCCCTCTTTACTCAAGATGGTAACTGCACCATAGAAACTGCTTGCAAATGAAAAGCAGAAATACTGTGAACAAGAAACTGTTCCTCACTATGGATTGTGATGGCTAGAAGGAGGGAAAACAGCTTGTATTCTTTACGTTCAAACTAGCTTAAGTTGCAAGTGCAGACGAATTACTCAACCAAGGATGCAATTCTTCCTTCCTCATAACCACTGCGATCCCCCAGTTATACAGCAATCCCTCTGCAATCAATTTAAAATCAGTGGGATCTTTTGCAAAGGTTAGATTCTTCCTACCAAAATTAGTGGGAATAGACCACCAGCTGGGCAACTAGTGCTAGCTCAGATGGTAAAGTTTAAGTCAGGCTCCTCCACTTACACAACTTTGTAGTATCATCCACTACATGGTTCTTCTTCCACACACACAATTTTTCAAGACCTCTGCCAGAATAGAAACCGAATGCTATGATAACACAGCTACCACTGCTTTTAGTTACTTAAGGCTGAGAAATTTGTGGCCAGCTCATAAACCCCACGAAAATATTATGCTTAACTGAAGCACAATAATCCAGGCAATGAAAAGAGTGAGCCCATGCACACCTCTCCAAATGGCATGTAATTAATGTAACCTCAAAAGATGCAACTTTGAAAGCATCATCATTTAGGAACATGAATACATGGAATAGTCTTCTGAGACCTATAATCACTTCCCAAGTCTGGCTGTTGAATGAAAGCAAAATCTTAGTGCTTTAAGGTCATCTGAAATACCACAGCTTATTCACAGTGAAAAATATTTTTGGATGGCAGTAAAGCAGAAACAACCACAAGCAAGAAAGGAAAATAGTTCAGTGAAAATTCAGAAAATCAGTGACACAGACTCCAAACGGATCTCCAGCTTTAAGCCTTCCACATTTACTATTTCTATCAATTTGACAAAAGATAGATGTGGAGCATAGTGCAGAACAGGACTTAAATTTTCTCAGAATTGCTGATTCTTGATATTCTCAAATTAATTTTCTATTAATTGTTCAATGTCAAATAAAGTAATGCATGGGGGAGCAAGGACTAGACTCTAAATTTCTACCTCCTCAAATGAAGATTACATTATGATCTTTCTCTATACACTTTTGACATAACAAAACCTTTTGGTTTTCCCCTTCTTTTTTAAATCCAGGGAGTGGAAAAACACATCCATGCACACAGTTATAACTTGATGCTTCACAGAGTCATCAAGAATATAGCTTTTGCCACAAAGTCCCTTTCACTAGTATTGATTATTTTAACTAGGATTTTGTGGTGAGTTAGCATTAGTGGTGTGTCATGGCTTATACAATACATGCCATGTATTTCTTCTTTCTAAGAAGTAAATGAGATATTATAGATTAGTTTTTATTGCAGCAGGGTTTGGACAGCAATCCAAGCGGCCGTACCTGGGAAAGGACAAGCTTTCATGCAGCTTTCTGGACAAATTTCTGTGAGGCAAGAACAACCACAGCAAATGCTGCCCAAACACTTCCTCAGGTCAAAGCTGAGCTGCTGTTTTGGGCACCTTCTGCAAACAGGTGATGGATATCTGAATTTCTAATAATGCAAAGGAGAAATGAGGAGCCAGCCCATAGGCTGGAGAAACCAGATTTAACTTCTAGCTATGTTTGGACTACTGGTAAACACAAAGAGCTGAATTTTCCTCTGGGGCATAAATTAATGACTATTGATCACACAGCCAGAGAGCGTACAGAACACGATTACAGAGGAGTATGTACCTTACACTACTTCTTGTGTTAAGCATTTTTTACTTATGATTGTTCTGATCTCTCTGTTTTTCAGTAACTTTCATACATTTTTGTTGAAGCTTATTCATGCACATTTACTTACACAAATAACACCGGAGAAAAGTAATTTCGTCCCAATAGGTTAATATCACCTTTGTTTATGAAGTTATGCCAGAATAGCTATTTCCATTTTATGCTACGCAAGGTAAAGAACATTTTTCAAAGCTGAGACAGTGACTGGAAGCTTATTTTCTTGTTCCAGGTGGTGAATAAAAGTAACACATAGAAGATGAACTGCACCATTTTTAAAATCTTAAAAGGATGTGTCTCTACTCATTGGTCAAGCTGAATTAACTTGCAGCCTCCAAGCAAAATGCAGGCTCAAGGAGGAGAGGAATAATTTAGTCACTGAATTGAAACACTCAGTAATCTAAAATTATGCAGATATCCTCTTTGCCCTTGCAAATCTTTACAGATAAACTCTACTGGTATTTACTCCTGAGTCTGCATCAGTATAACAGTTTCATTTTTTTCTAAAACTATGGCAACAAACATTTTTAGCTTAGGTTTTATGCAACTATTTCAGTAGTCAAAGTACATTCAGTTCTTAAAACAGATTCTCACATTTTTTAAGTCAAATTAATCAAATTTACTTTAAAAATAAAAATACATTTAATATAAATTATGTCCAAGACAATTTGGAAATTGTTTAAGCCACTTCAGAAAAACATCACAAACATTGCAGGTATCTATTAATTTTGCTTTTCCAGAAATCTACATTATATAGGCATATATAACTAGGATTTTGTGGTGAGTTAGCATTAGTGGTGCGTCATGGCAAGCATTCTCTTTAAAATTATTACACTTTGCAGTCCTCAGCCATTTCTCAATATTAATGTTGTACTTTTTGCAGCTATCTTTTTAGAGCTGAGAGGTTTAAGCCTACTTTAAGCCTTTTCCCCGCATTGATAGGTTATTTTATATATTATTACAAACTTATCCAGGTAATATTCCATTGTGTTTCCGGTAAGGATCTAACTCTGGTTTTAGAAGTTTAATATGTGATACATCTGTCAATTTAATAATTTATCAAAAAAACACATTCTGTTTCTTCTAAAGATATTGTTTTTAAATAAACCTTTTCAGTATTTATCTACTATATCCTGTAGCTGAGATTTCCCTAGCAGTGGCACTATATTGATAAGAGGAGGTTTAATAGGGTAGGTACTGTGGATTAATTAGTAATTGACCAGTTCACTATGTTAAACATAACTCTTCACTGTAATTTTATTCCTCTGTATAGTTTTAGGAACTGATACGTATTTAGGAAAGACTTCCTCACTTCACGTAAGCTGAGAACTGAGTGAGAGACAGACAGGCTGCCCTAATGTGGAGGAACTTACAGATGACCAAGAAGCATCTTTATCATTCTACTCAGGAAATAAAAGGATGTAGTATCCACAATCCCATCTGTCCTTATTTCTTTCAAAAAGCCACTAAACTGCTCATACTTGAGAAGAAAATTAACCTTTTTTACTGATTAATCACTAGGCAGCTTTGACTGGTGAAGAGAAAATTGTATTACAAATGAACAGCTACCTGTTATCAAATTACAAGGCATTTTCATCAAAGGACCAAAAAATGCAGCACACTGACCAGTTAACATGCTTCCACTGACCTGGGGGGATTTTTCCAGTTAACAGCTTGTGAAGAATGCTTCCTTTTGATTCTTGTCTCTGACACAAAAATGATTGTCCCATTTAAACACTATTCTATCACATACATCAGAGAATCCTATTTACTCACACACTGCTGGAACATTAAAACACAATAGTGTGATTGTCTCTGGAAGAAAATTTTAAAGATTGACTTTTTTTCCCCCCTTTTTTTTTTAAAAAAAAAAAAAAAAGGAGTAAGATCAAAAGCTAACTTTAATAGATGTTTGACTAAGGTCACACTCCTAGGAAATGGAACACTGAAGATGAAAGAGAACAAATAGATTTGGCTTTTGATCTCAGCCAAATGCATTTGGCATTGTTTAGCTTTTATAGATTACTTCAACTTTAAGCCCTATCATGACTAAAATGAATTGGTTGAAGTCCTGAGGTTTTAATCTTCAGTAAGACTTTAACATGTACTAAGATTTGGAAAAACTTCTTTAAGTATTTGGCTAGATTTTTTCCCTACTGGAATGAAATCAGGTCAACCAACCATTGTTGATAGTTCTAGATATGGATAAACAATTTACAGAATATATTTTCCTAATCATAGGCAAATTTAAGAGTTATTATCCACTAGTTCTGGTAAATCAGGACCACTGGTATTCCTTGCAAGAACTTTTCGGGGGAAGCATAGAGCAGTGAGAAAAGGTATTAGAATTATTCAAATAAAACAAATGACTGTGTCCCTTATCTGATCCTTTTACCAAGTTATTTCACAGATCTAATCCTCCTAAAAAGTATTGTGGACATCCAAGTTTGTAAACTAAATAGCAGTAAGGGAAGAATGGACTACAATCCAAACTATAACTTTCAAACTCTTCAGTGATAATGGTGTTCGCTAACCGAAGGCAACTTGCTTAATTAAAGTAAAAGATCAGATAACATTCATTAAAGCAATATGCCCAAATTATTACTATTGTTAGAAAAAAAACATTATCATTAGCCATGAGAAGCACTCCAAAAACCTAACAAGCACTTCATAGGCTACACAGTCAAAATTTAAAAAGAAGTTCCATCAGTCCAACCAGTTCAGCTCCTCTGATAAAAAACAGTGATGGCAGGAAACATCCCAGCCCCAAGCTTCAAACTGCCTTTTTAGAGTTTTGATAGGAGTTAATGATTTATACCACAAAATATATTACAATAGAAAATACCCTATCTGTGTTATGCAAACATTTGGCCTTAGGAACTATACAGAAATTATACACAAGGCAAGAACTTCCTGATCTTGCCTTCAAATTATTATATTACTATATCACAACAATGACACAGAACTGATAAAAAGCTGAGAAATTCCAAAGATGCATGGTCAGGTATTTATCACCATGAAAGGAGACATAGCTGACCACAAGCCCTAGAAGTAACCTAGGGAAGGAAGAGGTGACTGCCCTTGCACTTCTCCGCTTACCACAATACCTTTCTCAAGGGCCACTTAAAACAAAAAGGTGAAAGAAGCCTCAGCCATCTGCTCTCCAACATCTAGCCATAGATTTAACCACACAAATCAATAACTCGTTCATTCCTTCTTTATACTGTTTATTTCCTAAAAAGGGAAAATATCACAGCCCTCTCCCCCTTTTTAAAGGACACAGGTTTTTACTCCTTTTCATATTATTTATTACTCTACATACCATATTTCTGCTGCTGAGGCAGTATGTACAATTTGCTGAACCCACCTGGACACTCTGCAGGCCAGAAAAAACAGTAAGCTCAGATCTGACTCTCCCAGGTACAGAACACCTGCACCCAGCAATATTTTAGCTAGGTCATTCTCAAAAATTACAAATATGCACCTTCCTTTATGTACTAAATCTACCTTCAAGACACTGCCATACATCAAAAATAAACCCTTTTTTTGTTTCTCAGCACCTGTTACTTATGTTTATTGTCACTGAAAGACTTACACCCTCAGCCAAGCTGGAACCTTATCATTCATGTCCTACCCAACTTCCAATGCAAGTCAGCATTGATCTACACTACTGAAAATCCAATGCTTTAAAATCCTGGCCTTAAAATAGGAACAGAAATTGAAAGACATTTTTTAAAAATCTAAAAAAAAAAGATTATTTTTAAACATAGAAAAGCTATTCAGAGAACCATTAAAATGATTGTTTTCAAGGACAGAAAACATTGAACATACACTGAGGATGGAAGCCATTGAAGCAAGCTGGATATTAGCTGGAGTGTAAACGTGAGTCTGCATACACATCCCTTGTCTCTCTTTCCAGGCAACAGAGAAGCAGGATGCAAAAGAACCAGAATATGAGAAATGAAAAATGTAGGGCAGTCACTGCTGGAGCCTCCTTGCCTGCTACATGAGGATAGCTGCTAAACACCTATATTCCACCGAAATGCAGAAGAGGGGAAGGGCAGAAACACAGCGATTTACTGCACCCACTTTCAGTTGATGTGAGTTTTAAGATAATCTCGAAGTTGACAGTAGTTACGTATGTACCTGTATATATACACACACACTTGCACAAGGAAGGGCTGATAAAAAAATAAAATATCTCTATATAATAAATGCATTATAGATATATGTAAAAAGCAAATATATGAGCTTTTATTCTCAACAGATTCTGTTGACCAGCACCCAGTGTGGAATCCATGCCCTGTTTCTCTTCTTAGTTACATTACTTCAGGCATTGACAACTTTCTATTCTTCTTGAAGCTTGGATTATTTTCACTCCGCTACCCTTAAGACATTAAGCCTACAGAACTTCAATAAATAACTTCCTTTGTTTCAAGAGCCGGACACTTGCTATTCCGCAGCCCTTGTTTTTTCTTGAAGGATACAAAAACTTACAACATTAATTATATAGCAGATGTAGTCATCACCACAATAGGTCTTGGTCTCATCCTTTTCACTACCCAGCAGCATAAATCTACATTTTGCATTTTACACATTTCCCAGGGAAGGTGTAAGTTTATCTGCAGATTAAACTACAGAATTCATTGCTACTAGAATTTCTGAAGGAAGAAGCTCAAAAACAGAAAGCACTTCTTTATATGGAATATATAGAAATTTGCTGAATGACAGAAAACATTTTAAAATTAAACCAGTTAATAAAATACTATACAAATAATTCAGATGTATACTAAACAAAGTTATCTCTTGGGTCTTCCAACTATTCTGCTGGTGGACTCAAGTTTCAAAATAACATGCTCTTTAACAATGAAATAAACTCTTCATAATCCTCTGTGTCTGGTTCTGTGCAAGAAAATGAATTTATTTTTAAAAAGAGTGTGAGTGTGCTTACAGATAAAAATTAACTTCTACCAAATAAAATACGTAAGAATATAAAGCAAAAATTAAGCAAAAAAGTGCTTGATTAATTTGGTCCTTAGTAGGAATATAAAAGGCTCAGCCTTATCTGTTGGAACATATCATAAGGCTGATTTATATTACGAACACTGAACTATTGAGATATATGCTTATATATCATATTTTATAAGAGGCATCATGGGATCACACCATCTGCTATGGAGACATCAATAACTCGCACCTTTTAAAAAATAACAGCCAGAGACCAAGAATTATCACTATGAGGTTTTCTTTTGTTTTCTTTTTAAATACAGAAAATTTCTAAAGAAAAACAGTGGCACAGAAAGGTGCATGAGACCTAAACCCGAGGCTTGCTGGCAGCGGCCGCTGCTCGCAGGCAGCACAGGAGTCCTCAGTGTTCTCACACCGCCGAGTCCTGCTGCCAGCGCAGAGACCCTGCAGTAACAGGCAAGGGCAGGCAGAAGCACTGTGCTGCTGTTTCAATTATGCCTGAGATAAAATGTTAAGTCTTCTTAAAAGAATCATTTCCATTAGCTAACATCATTGACAAAAATGTTTAATTGAAATAAAATGTTAACTAGCTCCATGATTAAAACATCCCACAGAACTGTTTTCTCCTAAATAATGTAAAACCTAGTAGAACATATACTGCTGTAATTTGCTTATTTATTGCTGGAAGAAATTCACAACACTGAAAAGAATCAGCCTCACATTATATGCATGTCTAGACATAGATTGAATTTGATTGTCAGGATGTTCCAGACTCGGCAGCACTCAAAACTGCGGGGATGAAATACAACTGCATCCAATGAATTTCACTGCTGTTCTCAGGTGCTTAGCAGTAACACCTCTATAAACTACACTCTTAATATCTGTGTTACGATGATGTATGTGGGACAAAAGCATGCAGAAACTTTCTGCCAATTCTTCAGAAAGTGCATTTGACTGGAAGCCTTAGAGATCCCAAACCTCTGGAATCAGGACCAAGTCAAGCAAGCATCAGTGAGGAAGAGTGCATTTTACCCAGCATCTGTGAAGGCCTTTAGGCCAAGCAAAGTGAGAAAGAGGAACCATAGGTGCCAAGTTCATATGTAACTTCTGTGGCCACAAGCAAAACATTCTAAGACTATAAAAATAAAATCTGTAACCACTTTAACATACGTCCCTGTTCTTATTTACTATAAACTAGATTTACGGTACTCCATTGTGAATTCAAAGGGGCAACAAGGTCTGATAACTAAGCACAGGCTCCTAACTTGGAAAAAAAAAATGCCCTGAACAGTTTTAACCACAGGTAAAAGAGACTATATTTTCCTATGTACATAGTAACAAAATCAGATTTTGTTCTGTTACACCTGTGATAGGTACAGAGATTTACTGAAGATAGCATTACTTTAATTTTGTCCAGAAGATTAAATATTTTTGTTCTTAAGCAAAAATATTTAGTCTCTAGTTGTAAGTACAGAAAACAACCTCTCTCCAGGAAATGAGTTATTTTTCCCTTCCTGAAAGAGCTCATAATAGGATGAGCATAACATCACCAATAATGACATGAAATTGAATTGTAAACCACTGTAGAAATAACAAATCTATTAGGAATAATTCCCACCAGAAATCTTGGAAAGTGGACAAACTACTGTCTGTTCTTATTTTATCTAGTCAAAACAGAAAAATGAGAGGGAGATCGGTACAACTAGATTTCAACTGGCTTTACTCACAACATTCACAGATGACTAATTGTTGTCTTCCGTTCTTGTCTTTCCTATTTGGCCAAACTGAACAGAAGGCAAAGATGTCTATTGTCCCCTGACACATTAGTATTCATTACGATGAAAAGTAAATGAGAACTATTTCATCTTCAGAGCGCTATCCTAAGACATTAACACGTAATAACAATATTAAAGTCACATTACAGGTCTTTAATCTGTGGTAGTAATAATGCTGTCTAGTTTAATAAAAATACACATTAAAATAAATATTTTTGCTATCCACTTTTAGGAGTTAGCAAACAATATTACTACCAAGTCAAAGAGACTTCAGGACAGTTAGAACTAAATTTTAAGTGCAGTACTGTTGCAGTTACAGCAACTTGCTTCCTTTTCCTTGCTAACCCAAACTCTCCTACAGAGAAATCAGAGCTATTTTATCAGGATTTCTCATGTTAATACTCTGAAAAAAGAAAGAAACACACAAGAGAAGTTGTCATGTATCTTGAAATCAGTATCTAAGTAAATAATCAACATGAAGGAGAGCTCAGAAATTCTGCACATCTCCTGCAAACACTGTCTACAGCACAGCCTGTATATTGCTTGCTCCTGAGATACTCCCTACCAAATTTTTACTTGGCATTCTACCAGAGGGACCAACAATAAGAGAGACCTTTTCCTGCAACTCAGCAAACTGTAATATGGTAACTTGTTTAACTCGGAAATAATCTTTGAAAAGCAGGAATCTTTTGTATTGAAAGATCGCTGGCTAAAAGTCTGGCACTGATTATTTATTACCAAATCATCTGGCACGATTAGAGGTACTCTGGATACACTGACACGTTTCACGATGCAATTTACTGGTAAGTATATTTAAAAGTTAGTAAATAATGTTTATGGCTGTAAGAGCTGCCCTTTTAATTTGCTAAGGAGCTTGAAAATGTATCATACTATGTTCTCGCTAGTTTACATTTCCAAAATTCAGTGTCAGCTCCAAAAAATTTGGGAGTTCTAACAGTCAAACATGAACACATTCATTTGCAGTTCTGCAGGCACAGCATTAGCCAATGAGATATTAAGCTGTTTACCAAAAGTAGGAAAGAAAATAAGCATATTTTTGCCGTTGGCTTCACAGAAAGTGCAATCAGCATTTTCAGATTGCAAGGTAGTCTCTCTTTGTGTTTGTTTTTGGCTGACTGTTGACATTCCCTTGCCGATAACGTTACTGCTTGCACTTTTGGTTTTTTTCCAGAAATTGCTAGATTGAAACAATTGAAAGGCTTCTAAATAACATTCCACCACTCCCTTAGCAGCACATGAAACACTTGGGAAATGGAATTCCCCTAATTTTATTTTCTAAACTCTATGGCTCCTATTTACCCCCTTTTTCCCAGCTGCTCTCACAGTATGCAGTTCTTAGACACAGTGGCAGATGACAAGCTAGATAACATCAATTACATGTGATGGCAGATGAGGTGAGCTGGTACAAGGAACAATGTCTTTCATTTGAAATTTCTGCTCTTTATCTTTCTTGGAGACATCATTCCTGTTGGCCTGGACTTGTGCATTTGATGAATGGGTCAGCAGCTACAATCTGTATGAGCAAATGAGTAAGATGCACATCTCATCCCTCAAACCATAATGAAAATCTTTACAAGATTGGATTCATGCATTGAGATGACCTAAGAATATGTTCCTGGTTTTTTACATATTACAATTTAGTTATCAAACGACAGCATGAAGACGAACCAGCACCAACCATTCCTGAAAGCTGGGAAAGTAACTCATACAGGGGTGGTACTACTTAAAGAAGATATTTGATCTTAAATTAATAAAAAAATACATAAAGTGGCAGTAAGAAAAACTTTTCTCATCATACGTGTTCCAATCACCTTCTTTAAGAATCACAACTGCTGACAAAAATGCTAAAAATGGAGTTTCATGGGCAGAAAAACTATCTAAATTGGCCAAAGTTATTGAGTTCTATTTTCCCCCCTTAATAAGCATGCAACGAGACCACAGAACTAACCTACAAGAAATATCTGTAAACATTTGAGAGCAAAGGTCAGTATTATTTATACTTAATTACCTGCACACATGCCCACACCTCTGTGTTATCAGAACTGAGCGTATTTACTATAGGTGGGATCTTTTCTCTCTAAATTTTGCTCCTGCAAACTTACCATTAATTATAAACTGTGGTTATAGTCACTTGCACACTCTCTACACTGCAAAAAAAACCCAACCACGAAGCCATACAAAATTAGAGCAAAACCTGTTCAAAAACCTTTGGATAAAGGCGTTTTTACAACTGGAAAACATTTTTGTCATAGGCAAAAAACTTCTGGATAACAAGCAAGGCTGGCCAAGACAAGAGCGCATTCCTGTGACGGCTGCCTCTGCACGTACACGAAGGAGCTCCAGATCTAGACAGCAGCGCAACAGTGGGCTACACCATCATCTCCCACCCCTTTCCTGTTGGAGCTGTCCTTGGAGTAATTAATGAAATACCCTCTGGGTCAGGAGAGACTGACATCCCATGGATGTATCCTCCTCTTCATGCAAACCTGTCCCAAAACAAAAGGACAGGCATGAAGCCAAACCTTGCACACGCTGGTCTACACACTCAAATGTTAGTTACCCTGAAAGATGCAGAGCTCCCCTTCACATCTTGGGAAAAAGGATCAAGGCGGGTCTTAAAAACATCTCTTGTTAAAGCTGTCACAGAAGTTCCCCCCAAAATAGTTTCTGTTTTCACAAAACAAGAATTTCATAAATTCTTGGTCAGCTTTTCACAGACATTTACTACCTCTAGATGCTGCTAGTTGATGATCTAGTGACATGAGCTAAAAATTATTCAGTAAAACCATTAAATTTCTTTGCTCAACCCATGCTGAGTTTGCTCAAGCTTATGTTTCCTCAGCAAGGCCATTAACTGATATAAATGATATTTAGCAGGTAGAGATTCATTCCTTCATTCTCCCTCTTTCATGATGGAAAAAGATTGAATTTTCTTTCAATTATTAAAAGCCAAGAATAATGATACCCTAAAGAAGGTGAAAAAGTACAACAAAAATATATATCAGCTGTTACAGTCTGGACAATGAAATACAAAAATATGATGAAGAATAGCCACAATCAGCACATAATTTATTGATTGCCCTTTCTCAAATGAAGGGCCATCAGCTAGTTTAAAAGTAAAATTACGTACTAAAATAACAGCAGAGAGAGATAAAAATTATGAGGGTCATGCAAGGGGAAAAAGATGTATTTTCAGCAAAGATTTTTAAATGAGATGGAGAGTCAATGAGGCAGAGAAATACAGGAAAGCCCTTCCGTGCCAGAAAGAATTGCAGAAAAGCAGGTTCTTTTAGCATTAGTTGTGAAATGTTGAGTGACAGCATGGGAAAGAGAACTAAAAAAGCAAAGTAGACACTCCTGAAATAAACTGCCGCAATCCTGCTTTTTAGAATGTATATTAATTACATTAGCATAATGGAAGTGGTCTGAAAGGCCAGACAAACTGGGTAGAAGAAAATAAATGACTTGCTAAAAATGTGCTAACAAGTTATATGACTGCAAACATGAGTTTAAATTGTACATAAATCATGAATTGCATTACCTAGCTCTCTCCTGAACATACAGCTTTGAAATCTTCCTTCCCACAGCCAGTCCCTGCCCCCACTGCCTGCAGCCGTACTCCACATCCACTTTTGTTACCGACATTACTAATGTGATTTCTCTTCCTGTGTCAGGGCCCAACACTTTCCCGGTCACTAGGTACATCTGCTACCGACTCACTGAATTCAGGGTTGAGTGAGGGGAAAAAGGCAACAGGTGAAAGAAAAACGGCAAGCACTTGACCACGGAGATCAAGTTCAATGAATTTGCTGCAATAGGCAGAAAGTTTAACGCAAACTGGAAAAAAAAAAAAAAAGTCAACTTTTAACAGTACAAATATATAAACACTGGGACAATTTACCAGGGCGTGGGATGGATTCTCCATCACTTCAGTCTCTGAGCTGGGACTGGATGTGCTGCTCAGATACCGACCGTGTCTAGTTAGAAGCTGCAGGCTTAACACAGGAGTATCCTGGTGAGATTTCATAGCCCAGATTACACAGGAGGCCTACACAGATTGGCAGTACGGTCCCCTAACGCATTTCTGTTTACTCACGCAATCCCAGAGCAATCCAGGTCCACAGGCTGCCACTTGCACTGCAGGTTTACACCACTGAGTGTAAAATTTCTTGTAGAAGAGTCAGAATCATTGCAAATGGTAAACTCTTGGGAATATGGCACAACTTTATTTCTGTGTACCGTGGGTGTAAACAGACTGTTTGTACTCAATAATTGTGTACACAGTTATTTCCGTTTTTAAATATCGTGGTGGAATTTAAATATTTTAAGGACAAATCATTCTAATGGTCCACTGGGTTTAGTTGAATATGCCCTCTCCAAATGTATCTGTTCTTCAGAACTGTACATTTATAACAGGCAAGAGGTGTTGGTTAAAGCCTGTGTCCCTCATGGCTGGGCTTTTTCCACATTTATCCATGACAATTAACAAGTTTAACCATGCCTCAGGCATAAGTCTAGTTATGTCCTTGAGGTTATTTTAATACACCTTAAGACTGACTACGATACTGCTGGTGAATCAGCAACCGAAGTCAGTTGATGTTTGATGCCTGTAGGCAGGCATGTTCTTTGTCTCTCTGCTCCACGCGCCAGGTCTCTGTGCAGGGGATGTGACGCACACCGTCACCATGGTGCATCGCAGTGACGGGGGCCAGCACTGCAGGCATCTGCCTGCACAGCCCAAAGGTGATTCTGGGAGAGCTCACGGCCCCTGCCCGCCTGCCCAGCCTGCCCCTGGGGATGTGCCCAAGAGCATCCCCCATGCCCCACGGCATGCACAAGCCACAGGTCCCTCTGACTCAGCAGTTACTGCCTCTTGGTGCCCTGCCAAAGCATGTTAGGATGATGCAGAACAATATTTCTGTTCTGAAAACACAGCATAATTTTACCAACACTGTCACCTCACAGGTAGCGGTGGGACTCCCCCTGCCTGCACTGACTCGCCTGACTCAGCAGTCAATGGAAAAGTTCCCATTACCAGAGGATTACCAAGCACCGCAGGTTTTTTGGTGTCAGTTTATTTTAATCTGTATATTACAGCATTTCTGAGGTGGACATGCAGCTCTTTTGGCCATCTCCACACAACAGATGAACCACAGCTTGGGAGGAGCCTCTGCAGTCGACTCTCCAACCGTAAGGCAATACCCTGAGTGTCTCTGCCAAGTCCCAGCCCTTCACAATCATACCCTACATAGTCCAGTTCAAATGTTAAATACTAAGTATTACATCTATCAGAGTACCATACTCTTGCAGAATATTCTACTAATTTATATATAACCTTTCATAATTATAGCATTGCAGATATGTTTGAAGAACAGGCAATGAGAATACCGAACTGTCCTTTTGTCAAATGTTTCTACAGTGTTTCTGTCAAATGTAATTAAACAAAAAATACAAATTACTCAATTGTGAAATCATGTTTAAATCTAAGACTTTACCTGGCTATTAAAAAATCTCAGCCCAAGCTGCCTTGCAAAGCAGTTCCCCAACAACATGCATAATTTCGGGCTGATCTTAACTCAGCTCAAGCTCCTGTCCTAGATCTGCTCTAAGTCTGCCCTGGCTCTGTTACAGCACCAATAGCGTGGACGTAATGACTGTGATGGAAGCACAGAAGACTGCATTAGCAAGGATGAGCAGCTGATGAGGTGTGCTAATTCATTTCTAGGTCTATCTAGTTTGAGCATCCAAAATGACTGGGCTTCAATCCCTGACCTACAGAATTTTAAGCATCACTTCACTCATATTGGAGATTTTGTACATACACAAAATACAGATTACAAATGACTTCTGTGCCAGCAGGGAAGAAATTCCTTTACAGTCAAGATTATTTATTTTGCTGAAGATTTGTTTAACAAGAAAAATATAAAAATCCTTCCAAACTCAGAACTGTAAAATTAAGTTTAAACCTGATAGACTTGATTGTTGCTAAGTACATAAATAAATGAAGTGAGAGTGGGTAGCACAGTTCAAGTGTAGCTACAGTCAGACAGTAACAATACCTCCTAAGAGTTCTTATCATTGCTATCAGAAATAAAACCCCATCATTCCATGTGTCCAAGTCCACTCTCTCCTGTGTTTCTTTCAATTAGTAGCTCTTATCTTGTATTATTGGATTGAAAAAGCCTGAAAGGGAAACCTTAAAATAATAAATTGCTTTTAGATTAAGGAGAAACACTAACACATTAAGAAACACCACAGAACGGCTGGAGTTGGAAAGGACCTCTGAAGATCATGTAAGTCCTACACGCCCCCCTCCACTTTGAAAAACGGTCACCTGGAGCAGATTGCCCAGGACAGCATCCAGACAGGTTTTGAGTATCTGCAAGGAAGGCAACTTCACTCCACTGCGTGCTTCAGTATTCACCCATCCTCACAGATTTTAAATAAATAAATAAAAAGCCTCAATGAAGGAGAGCAAGCTACCTGCCAATAAAGAAGTGCATACAGCACAGCGGTATTTCCCAGCTCTCCTTGGGAAAAGTTTTCTTGCCCAAAAGCTGATTACTCAGTCAAACTAAAAATCAGTATTGAAAATAGGCAAAACTTCCACCTGAGAAAACCCTCGGTATTTTAAATAAGAACGAACCACATTTATGTAGACAAAAAGTGTTATTGCCTTTGCTAACCAGCATTAGCAGAAAAGTAACATTATGCAGACTATCTTACCAGATCTCAAGACACAATAAAAGCATTAACTTGGTTCTAAATATCTGTCTCTGCAGTAATGCAAGAAAATTCAAATTTCTTGAAGAACATGTGGGAAAGAACACCGTAACTGTAACTGAACTATCACTATAGTCACTGTTTGCATCTTTGTCACCAGCTCTGACACTTTTATAACAACACAAGCACAGAATCCTAGAACCTGTGCTTCATATTTTCAAAGCTAGCCTTTGAAGTTAATTCTTTCTCTGCTTAGAATAATTAAAAAAAAACCCACAACTATAACATGAGATGTATTTGTTAGCAATTGCTATCCAGTGGAGCGTGTCCCAGCAAGCATTTTTTTTTCTGAGAAATCCATCACAGCCCCAGAAGGAAGTTACTCAAGTACATCGATATTGTAAACAAATGCTTTAGATGACAGCAGAAAATCAAAACTACTCACCCCTTGTTAATAACCAATGGGTTAAAATAAGGCCATACATTTTTTATTTCAAGTATCAGCATTTATATGATAAAATAGGTCATTAATTTCATGCACTTAAGTTAAATAGTGATTATAGTGTACTAACTTATCCTTATCCTTATTATGACATCCCTAAATCAGTGACAATGGAAAAGTGCTAAGAACACATTGTGCAAGCCAACCAGGGAATCTACCTGATATTCAGAAAACAAACTAAAAATCCTGTCAATACTTAAAGTTAGAGTTCCCTTGTGATAGACTGTCATGATTACTCAAAAGCAAACCAAAATAATTATCAGAAAATATCATCCTGGAATCAAACAAGAAAATTTATAACAAAACATATTTCCTGTATATTTGCATACATGTTTGTGTATGTGTGTATGCACATATATATATAAAAATGTATAAAATCTCACCCTTGGTTTTAACCTCATGAAAAGAGAAAAGGAAAGAAAACAGACTCCAATATAGCCAAGGTCAAGAGAGCCACACTGAATTTATGATCCCAGTATGGTATTTCAGAGCTCAAAATTTTCAATTATTCAAGAGCTCCAAACTTTGTATGTAATTTGCATGACAGAGAAAATAATAAAAATGCATCCACACTGGCTGAAGTTGAAACAACAACCAGACCTGTCTTCAGCCTGTATCTTATAGTCTCTTTGGTGCATTGATTGGACAGAACTGCCTGCAGCAGAACAACCTGGGTTTCTGAAAGGCACACCTGGTTATGAGAACTAGGGGTAGTGATTAGATGTGCTTCTTTGTGTTGAAATTGTACCTCCAGTCTGTTTAGCAATATACATGATTGCTGCAGTTTCAAGATTTCATGTTACATCTTTAATTGTGGGCATTTAGCAGACTGCCTCTTATTATTAAGATACTGCTGACTTTTATTGTCAATGTGGCCACAGGACAAGGCTAATAATTACTAGCACCAGAAGCAGCTTGTGGTTTTATATTACATTGAGGTAAATTACACTGGAATTAGAGTGGATTACTTTTATCAAATGGGGAATAAGCTGTTAATTAACTCCCCGCTGTAGCAATCTTTTTCTGAGCTTGCAACTGTTATTAGCTCTAGATTAAACTGTTGAATTAATTTCCCACTTACTTACTATTTCAAGAGTTTTTAATTTACCTGGCAGCAGTTTTAATGGGAAATTGTATTAGTGAGCATAAATTGTTTTTGGGAAGGGTAAACAGTTTGTGATAATGTTTATTAAGTCGTTTTGTTTGAGCAAAAATATAATTGCAGTTTTAATTAGTGCATGGTTGTTGGAGTATTAGGTTTGAGATTACATTATGGCATTCTCCGAAAACAATCGCCCAGGTAATCCCAGCATTTATAACTGATAGCAAATAGAAAAGCTGTGTCAACACTGCTCCGACATGTGTGTTGTATACACGTGCACACTTGTATGCCTACACACACAAGCACAAGCATGTTTAGAAGAGTACCAGGGCAGTATGCTTAGGGAAGCACACATGACATTTCCCTTTGCGCTCAGGTGAAGGTATATGAAGCACTGCACCCTGTGTGCGCCAGCATGTGTGTATGAACACAGGAGAGAAAGATGTCAATGAAATGGCAGAATTTTGTGCACATCTCTGACTTTTCATACTTAAAATGTGAAATGTTCAGATCTTTTAAAAGGGCAAAACTTGCTTTACATACACTATTTTCTAGCCCTGCTACTGCTGTGTCAATGGCAATCCTAAGAGATGGCACCAAGTCATTAGAATTTTTTTAAAAAGATAACAAGAAGGCAAAACAATTAATCCACTATTATAAATTGCTATAGATCATTTACTTCTGTTACTTACTGGTTGAATATATAGCATTTCATTTACTGTAGTTTGCTGTTTTCTGATGTTTGTAAAAATCCTGAATGAGTTTCTTTAGAGATAATTGTAATGTATTTTTGGGTAGCAATATATACAAACTATTTTCATTCTATAGTCTTTTTATTGACTAAGACGAAGAAAATTCCAGTAGTTTGGTATGTCCTAATACATCCTACTCTGCAACAGCTGCTACTCCAGAAGACACGGTCTTGTGCTGTATCTACCTGTAATGTCCCAGATAGCAAAGGTCATAAACAAGCAGGATTGTGATGGTACTTTGGTACCTCACAAACCCCCGCAAATGGAACAAAGGCAACAGGACTGCATTCCTCCACCCAAACTGGCGAGCAGAGACTGATGTTAAAGGAACTTTACTTTATTCTTTTCAGCTGCAGTGTTACTGACCATGAAAGTTACCACCTAGATGCCCATGAAGCACACATCATCCACATCTGTATGACACTGCTGTCAGATGCGCCAGCTGTGCTACTCCTGCAGTAGTTCTGTAACTTGTTTCAAGATTTTGTTACATTGTTAAACTAACCTGACTGAAAAGGGTTAAGAAAGGGTGTCCCAAGCATCTAAGCCTGAGATATGAGGGGACAACTTCTCTCTGCAGGGACGAAGTAATGAGGGCTGCATGAAGATGCAGCCGTTAACCTCTAATGACCACACCTAGAAGACAGGCTGAACCCAAGCCCATAGTCTGTGGTTCTCTCACAGGTTTTTCTAGCATGTACTGGAAGCTGCCACAGGAGCAGTGTGTAGGCAGCAAAATACAGTCACACTTCCAGCAAATGTTCTGCAGGTTGACTTAGGGGCTCAATTTCTTTTTTAAACCCTTACAAACGTACGTATTTTCTTATAAAGCTTCAAAAATATGTAAAAACAATACCAGAACCTCCACGTTTAGGCAATATAGACTGAGATACTTAAATTCAGAAGGACATTCTTCAACCTAGCCTTACAACTGGGTCATCAAGATACGATGAGCCCATGAGGTTCTGGCAGGCCCCTCAAAGTGGTCCGAAGTCAAATGGGGTGGAAATGTGACAGTAACTAATAGGAACTTACATCATGTTTTATCATTTCCTGCAAACACAGGCCAGTGTGGCAAAAATTACTTTCCTCTGTGCCATGACCTCAGTTACTGATGATATTCAGGAGCCTAATGGAGGTGAATTGAAATGCCAAGACGACAACTGCAAAAAAAGTTCCTTGCCATTGAAAGGACAGCAAACTGCATGCTACGGGGTTTGTATCTTCTTACCTTGACATCAGCTATGGACAGCATTCATAGATGGAACATGCAGTAAACTAAAACTGTTTCAAAAGAGCCAGGGTCATTTCAAAAAGTAAGCGCAAATGTTTTTTAAAGCACCACACCATGATGCAGAAGGAGTTCACAAGCATCAACGAGTTGGCAGCTTTAAACACATATGTGTATAGATTTACAGAATACAATAATCATCAACAAGAAATGAAAGGTCTAGATCATTCTAATTGCCATATGAATTTCCCAATCAGTTATCTTGTAATTTAGTTTAATATCAGGTTTGCTAATGGATACGTTTTACCTATGGATTCAGAAATCTTTTCAATGCTTTGAGAAATTGCCACTCATCCACTTTATGTCTTGCTGAGCCCGTCTTCAGGTCAGGAATTTCAGGAATCAGTTTTAATGGATTCTTGTATCTTTTAATTCACTGTCATTAATAATAACATTGTTCTATTTGTATTAATATACTCATATGAAAATACTATGTTTAAGTATGAGTATCCTGGAGTTACTAAATGCTATCTTCTAAATTTATTGCTACAGTCACTTCATACTTTTAAAATTGATGTTGGATTTCCTGAGAATCATAAAACTTTTGTTGGAAGTTATAGGGTTACAGAACATGATTAATACTTTATCACAACATTTTTCATCTGTAAGAAACAGTGACTGAAAGTAATGTCTTTAATTTGTTTGTTCTCTAATTAATATATTTGGGTTGTTTTGTGATTTCTGTTACACTAAATGGAATGCAGCTGTTTTGAACTTCAGAAAAAAAAGGAGGCACTTGTAGAGCTTACCATCCAATAACAATAAGAGATAGCAGGGGAATATAGTAATATTTAAGTCACTGTATTGGCTCAGAAATTGCAGGTAACATTGCTTCCAGCTCAGGGACTACAACAAGAACCAACAAACAGCACCCTTGCTGTTTCAAGAAGCATTTGGCACCTTCCAGAGAGAAAAGTTGCTCATATTCTGCATTCTGCCTTCCTCTGTGGTTTCCAGTGACTATTTTTCACAGCCCAGTTCCACCTCATCTCATGCTGTAATGCCAAGTGTGTACAACACAGAGAATTCATTACTGCAACATAAGAGATACCACAAAACCCTAACGACTGAGGAGAAACTACCTCCTTCTGCAAGTGGGATGCTCCCTTCTCTCTACACCCAGTATTGCAGCACAGGCCTCCCCTGCAATGCATCCACCAGCACAGCTGCACATTACTAACACAGCCCAAAGCAACAGCTGGCTTTCTACAACAACCCCCCAAAAAATCCCAAACCCAAACCCAAGCTACCAAACCACGAGCAACCAATTCCATCTGGGATCCACTTTAACCTACAGATTCTTTTTTCTCATTCAGTTTCTTGGCCAGATCGACCACATCCCATCGTTATTTGCGTTAAGCTAGGACAGCCACCAGCCGCTCCCTGTACAGCAGCAGCCCTCTGCTCTCCTGCTCCAGTCTTGCCACTACTCTCCCTGGTTGCCAAGTTCGCTGTATCATCGATGTACTGTGAAGTCTCTCCTTGTGAGGAGTTTGTAGGAACTAGACAGAGAGAGCAATTCAGCTGAAAAGTGACCTGGAGTGGGGAAAAAGTTATCTGGGTCAAGCCTGTAGTCCATTTCTCCAGGTAGGCTCATGCTGAACTGGTACAACTTAATTCAGACTGCAGGTCTGAAAAAAGCAGTTGCTGATAATGGTTCTTTACTGGACAGAGAACTATGATCTAGCAATAGATACGGGTGTTAGCAACTACATTACGGCAGTAAACACAGCTGTAAATCATATAACGCTAATTAACATTTATTCTTGGTTTTTGTTTCTCTCCATCAGCACTTTTTTCCTGTACTTTGTTCGAGGTGCGGTCAATGTTAGAAACCATTAAATGTTGTTGGAAAAGTCTACAATATGCTTTTTTTAATTCAAACAGAAGCATAAAAATGTTCAACTGAAGTTTATTCAATTAATTTTAGTTCTCAATTTATAAAGATTTTACTATTCATGCAAAGGAAAATGAGAATTAAGATGCAATGTGCTGACATTCAGTGTAGTTTTACAGCCTTTTTAATACAGAAGTAATTTTAAAAATAATAGGCTTAAAATAGTAAAAAACCAAAAACTAATAGTTTTGCTAAATTACCTTTTTATTACATGGTTTCAATTAGCATTCCCTCCCACCCAACATGCAGATTGTTCTCTCTTTTCTCTGAAGGGAATTATGAGACGATAGAAGTACAGAAGATACTTCAACCAAATGTTGGAACCTCAATTGAAAACACAAGTATACAGCATTCCCAGAATGATTTGTTGCAGCATATTCTATAAAAGTTAACAGTTCTTAAAGATGTGTATAACTTATGAAGCATGTTTCTTGCATATGGTAATAGAGGTTATTTTACTAAACTCATCAGTTATTACATTTAATATGCACTATGCTAAAAATTACAAACAATAAAATGCTTTCAACCTGAATGTGTTTTTTCATTTCTTTGAAGTCATTAGAAAGCTGCTGTGGTTTTAGTTAAGGTATTATTCTGTAGCATGAGGAAAATGTTATACTACAGGTGCAGAGAAGATTCAAACCACATGCTGCAAGGTTACATACATATGGATATCAACAATGGATTAATCCTCAGTTCCTCTCAGTTTTAATTCTCACAGGTCATAAGAAAAATAGCCTAATTCTGAAATTATATGGTTCCCTGTATAGTCAACACCTTTTATTTCATCTGCAGGTTTTGTAAGACAGACTCTAAGTGATTATAATTTCGCCATCATTTACAAAACTTAAGATCACAAAAAAGGCAGAAATACCCTCACTGAGAGAAAGAAAAGAGGTCACTTCTGCAGACATCATAGCCGAGCACAGTCCCATAAAAACCACTCAGCCTTGTCCATAGTGCTGTAATAACAGTGTGCAGACCAACCACAACCGGACTAAAGTTTAAGGCAGCTCAAGTATTCAAATACGCAAGACACAGTAGCACAGAGACAAGACTCAAACCCTGTTCAAGAATGCTGTAAACAACCAAAATCAAATTGCCAGATGCTCTGGGAAGCCCAAATTTAATACATACTTGGGCACAGAAAGTATTAATTCTCTTCTCTGACTTAATGAGCAAAGCTTGCAATGCTCAAGGTTCTGTAGTGAAAGATCACATTTGGAAACTCCAAATGCCTTCTCAATATCTTTTTAAAGTATTCTCCTCTTAAGGCATAAATATTTTACCCTAATAATATCTGTCCTATTTCTAACAAGATCGTATTACAAGCACACTGATATATAAAACTACAGAGCTTAAGAATTCCACAGACAATACTGTTTGTCACTTCATGTTCTATTTTCTCTCTCAAACAGAAAAGGACAGTTATACTAAATAGTAGGCAGAAGAAGCCTGTGACCACAATATAAGCAGAACTGGGAACCCATTTCCAAAACCAACTTCCTAAGGGATTCAATCCATGTAACTATTAAACATTTGGCTTGATCTGCTTTTAAAGAAAAAAGGGCAGCCCAATTAGAGAAAATACCATAAAGCCTAATTTGGAGAATTTCCTATTTATCTATCAACAATATGTATCATTTATACTATCTTCGTATCTTATTCTCCATGATGTCATTCCTTAAACAGGATATTTGTCAAATATAAACCTGTCAGGCTACAGTAGATCTGTGTTAAAGACTAACTCTCTACTTGATACCAGACTCATCAACCTGAATCTGCTTCACATACCTATTATGGGACAGAAGTTAAGAACACAAGCAGGTCCAATCCCATTGTCCAGAAAAGGAAACCAAAAGTATTAGATGAAAAATACTTTTTTTTTTTTTTTTTTTTTTTTTAAAGGGACTGCATAGTAGGATAGAAATGTATTTAGAGATTTATTGAAATCTACAGAGTTCATTTTTATATTATGCTATTTGGGTATTGCAAGCACATATACAAATCACTGGAAATCAATGTATATCTTCCTATTAAGTTAGATAGCATTTTTATATATACAAATGTATATATAAATCCAAAAGCAGCTAATTTTAGACAGTTGTACGAAACAACAGGTAAACACAGTTTAGAACCAGAGCCAAATACATGAGTCATTTGCATGAGATCTAAATAGTAGTAAACACCTTGGATTTAAAGAGTCTTGAGTTTTGCAAACTTTATCTGGGTTTCATCAGGCAAAAACATTCTTAAATCTGGAAAAAAAAAGAACATTATTAAAAGCACGTATGTGCTCCTAACCCTGAATTTCATCCTTTAACAATGCAAACCTCTATTTATTGCTAAGTGAGGGAAAACTGATTGACCATCAGCAATATAATTTTTTTTAAAAAGGTTAAAAGCAACAAAGGTTCAACTGTTTTGCACTGTTCATCCATGCACGTATATGAAGTATTACTGTGTGTGCATAACATGGTCTCCACATGTGTTCAACTGTTATGACTGTCTCCAGGTGAAGGTTTTAAGCACAGGAACATTATGCACAGAAGTGTATGTTCTCCAGGGAGAGACTGCAAAGGTGCAGTGGCGTAAGAGTGTTTACCTCCTCTGAACGACAGCTGGGGATCAGTATAACTAAGACAGACTCCCTGTGACAAGTAATCACAACGTGGAGCCAATACGCCACAAACTTAGCTCAGTACTAGTCCTGTTGTGTCTGAGTCAGGTATGCTGTAAAATTTCAATGATGCCTTTAAATTCTAATGGTTTCAAGCTGCTGTAAACTTCTGCAGCCATCAAAAATAATCTGTCATGGGACTAAGGAGTATGAACATCATGTCATAGCCACTCTGCTGTTAGATTTATTGGAGGGTAAAGCATGTCATTTATGCATCAACTCACAGGAGAAAAAAGCAATCCCTATGAAGTTAATCTAATAATAGACTGGAAAGCAATGATTACTGTTTCATGTGCAGTAGCTATTTGTAGCAGTGGTTGGCCTAATTCAGCAGGCCTTGCCTGTCAGAGCTCTGGGATTAGCAAGTGTTTAGATGAAAATCTATCGGGAAACATCAAGAAATAGTTTAATGAGGAACAAAAGTCTTCATTGTTACATTGAATATTTGCTGAAACTTTTCCATTTGCACCACTACATTTTTAAAAAGCTTACTGGAAGTGACATCCCAAATAGAATACAAATGTTGAGAGACTGTAACTCTAATTAATCTACGACAGCTCTCCACAATTTCACTGTAAAAGTCTGCTCTCACTATTCGTATGCAGGCAGAATGCCCTGAAACTGGAGGCAAGATTTTTTAAAGACATAACTAATAACCATGGCTTCATGTACTATACACATTTTCCACCAACTAAATATTTAATATCTATTGACTAATCAACTTTCTCACTCCCCACACAGTGTAATGCAACCGCTGGCATCATTTTAGAGGAGGGGAAGCAAGAAGACAGATATCTGATATACAGAACCCAAATATACCACAAAATGGCACAATGGGGACTGGACGCCAGAAGATCCAGAGGGAATCCCCAGACTGCTCTCCTGCCCAGAGCCATGCACCCCTCACTAGGAAATACTAAACATTTCTCAGTTTTTATATTAAAAAAAAAGATCTCAAAGCCCTTGAACCTTATTTAGATTCAAGTTCTAATATTAAATAACCCTGGGGAAGAGGTGGCCTTTCATCTTCCTTTATCCATTATGCAAAATTAAAACTAACCCGAGGAAGATATTTCAATTTGCTTTTGCTTACAGATATTGTTCACCATAGATCACAATGAATGTCTCACACTGCAAAAACAAGGCATTCCTATCAAAAGGAAAAATCAGAAGTTAATCTGATTAATACACGCATTACACAGCTAATTCTCTTCAATAAAATTATCAGTAAAAAACAAATAAGAAATAAAGAAAACAATACACTCTGGTGTACTTCCAAATAAATGCAAGAGACACACCTGGGAACATTTAGCCATACCACAAGTTCTTGTTTTCACAGGCACGCAGTCATTTCTACACCCTCTGCCAGAAAGTTATGCCAGCAAAACCCTCCTCATAATCATCAGCAGCTATGAAAGACCTAGATTAAAACTGTTACTACAGTCAAGTCATCCCTTTCTCACACGATGTCACGTAAAAGAGGAGACACTGTGGACTAACAAACAAGACCTTGCATCAAGTCCCTGCTCCATCCGTCACAGTCCATCTCCATGCTCTGTCCATGTCCAACTACCAGCAAAATACTATCCCACATTTCAGGATGGACAGTTTTTACTGAAAGCCTTCTAAAATCAAGGTGTGACCAGCTCCGATCTATCCCTAGTAACTACTGTCATCTGAGGCTGTGTTGCATGAGTCTCTGAATTCCCCTTAATATGAATAATGCTGCAAAACGTTAGGTCTTTGTTCTCAGCAAGTCCATTTAACTGCAAAGGTAACCCAGAGTTTGCAGTCTTTCCAAGCAAGACTAAGTAAAAGTGTAATCACAAGCATTTACACTAGAAATCCAGTTTTACTAAGATTTGAATGAATTCATGCACGGGAATGCAATCTAAATGCTGGAGAAAAAGTGATCTAGAACTACCACAGATTTCATGCTGTTTCTTGTGTGTAGACACAGGCAAACACGGACTACTTTGTCAACAGTAAACATACATACGTGGTTAGAAGTTAGAATGACAATATCAATACCAACCTACTCTATCAATTTCACTCATTAATCTTCAGTCACAGTTAAACCAAGAATAAGCAACACTGCATACATCTTTCACTTCAGATGAAGTTTAATTTTTAATCTGGGATTTAACATAAAAATTAAGAGGAAGCTATTTAAATTTTACTTCAACTTCTTGAAGGAATCTCGCTGCAAAAGCACAGGCCAAAACCTAACACATTTGAATTACTCCAATCTTGATAACTGATTTTAGACACACAAAAGCAACTTCTTTTATTTTATAAAACAAAATATAAAACCTACATAAAGTTGTAAAAAATCCCTAAAAAACTGAAGATATAGCTGAAGCGATTTTCTATTTCTTGAGCCCATTTTTAAAAAAGATGCTTATAGTCCTTTGGCTGGTATTTGTGAAAAAAAAACCACATTTCATCACAATATTTAACAGTCCTTCCAATTGCAATTGAATGGCATCCCACAAAATCCATTACAAAATTTCCGTTTGTTACTTCACAGCAGATATAAAAAACCAGGATTTGATGATGCAGAAGATACAAGTATTGGAGTTACATTACTGGCTGTCATCTAGCAAAAGTACACCAGTGACAGGTGAGAGATAACATTAGATGTCACGGTTCACCCATTCTTTGAAAGATCAATACGATGATCTTGAGCTGGAAAACAGCAAAACAGAGAAAATTAGCTGACTACCAAGACCAACTGGTTCCTCAATGAACACAGTGGCTAATCATCTTAGCCTTTCAAAATACGCAGGTAGTAAATTCTAAAACTAACCAATATTTTACTACTTAGTAAATATTTCAACCTCATTGTTATTTTTACTGTATCAGCACAGAAGTACTAGAGATATGTTACATGAATACAGATTTGGAGCACTGCGGCTTCATAGTTCAGAGTCTGAAAACCAGAAAAATACCTGAGCAATGGTAAAAAAGAACAGAAAGTAACTGAGGAGATGAAAGGCCATCCTTTGATTGCGCCATGTCTTTTATGGTAACAATACAAACTATCCTCATCTCTGTATTCTCACAAGCCAAAACCACTCCCTATGCAGCCGTTAGATGCCAGCTGCTGTCAGTATCAAACTGTCCAGAGAGCAAAGTCCAGCACAGAAAGGGGACAGCCAAAGACGACTGGCCAGCACTGGTTTCCCATACACAGGGCAGGGCATGCGACCAACGCAGCCGAGGAGGAGGCATACAAGCAGGGTCTTGGGGTTTCTGTCATCAGTGGCAGAGCAAAGAACCCCGACCGTCCTGCAATCCGGCCACTAACACCCTCCTCCTGCTTAGGTCAAACACAAGGCCTGCCTAACCTGCTGTCTGACCATTGTTCATCAGATTCCCGATCTTGATTCCTGGCAGACACCCTCTGGATCCTGAGGGGTTTGTTGAACTTTCAGGGATAAGATTTATCTCCCTCATCCAAGTTTTTCCTATTCCTCCTCTTTTTGCAGGTGGCACAGACACTGCAGGCTCGAGCACAAGAAACCTACCAGAAGCGATCCTATGATTTATTGCTTCCGATTTCTATCTCTTTTGTATCACTCCTTCTCTTTATTGCCTGGAAATAAACACTAACTTGAAAGGAAAAGAAAAATGCTCACAGACCAGTTTCTAGGATAGTTCTGCTTTTCAAATCAGAAGCATGTTGCGGAGGATTTTGCGGAGGATTTTGGTGTGGGGCCACGATACTGAAATGGCTCAGCTAATTGAGGGCAACCTCAAGGTCAACACAAACTGTAGTGTGGACATAAAAGTCAAGGGCAAAAAAATAAAGAGGAAAGGCAGAGTAATATGATGCAATGAAAAATGGAGATCAAGAAAGACACATCAGAAAGGGAAGGACACATCCTTATCAGTGGGCAAAACAACTATTCTCAGAATTATGCACAATCTACAGTGAAAACTTTCCATCAATGAACACAAATTCTCAACAGCATTAGGACTCATGTTTAGCTAATATACAGGACTGATAAGCTACTATGAAGAAACAGTATCTGTAATTAAAAATTTTAATGAAGCAGTTTCAAAACAGGAAGGCCAAAACAATTTATGGTACACTTCCTTAATGCTTAATAGGTTTGAAAACAGAGATGCCGGTGACAAGTTTTCAGCAATCTAACCCAGCTGCAAATGCAAAATAGCCTTCTGAAGCCTTATAAAGACTAATCTAATACATTTCAGGAAAAAAAATATTGAGATCAATACAACCATATGTCATACAAGACTACACAGAACAATTTTGTACTGGGAAATACCAAGACCACTGTCTAAATGGCAAAGCCCTACGAATTGCCATTGAAAGATGGCAAGGCTTTCTGGGTCAGCTGAATTTGAATAATAGGGTGTTCTTAGCCCAAATAACCTATTGACTTCATATATAACGAAACAGAGAGACTCTTTCAAGTGCCTCCTAGATTTAGCAGCTGTTGCTCTGACACTGTCAGCAATGCATCTATCTTAATCACAGTATGATCCTTTCAACTTTTCTTTTCGAGGCTCTGCTTACTTCCTTCTACCCTTCAAGTCCCCTCACTGCCCAAGATGTATGTCAGCTCAAAGCACTGTGTGAATAAGAGCTAGAACAACATATCTGGTTTCTCCTCATTCAAAAATTCATAACATATTTTAGCATATGATACATATGCAATCTACATAATATTGTGCATATACATACAGGAAACCTGTATTAAGATGCCTATGGGAGGTGCCCTCTGGCTACTTTTGTTTTTCTCTTCTGATGCACTCTGCTGTAGGAACTCCCCAGTAACTTCCCTTGCCCATCACCACAGGCATTTTACTTTTTATTCTCATTATTCTTTTTGATTTTTCTTTGCTTGAAATAGAAGACTCCATATGTTTTGCTCTTCTGTTATTGGAAAACATTAACGCTGTGTACCAGAGGGCACCGCCAAATGAGGAATTGCCATTTGGACAGAATTATATACCCAAGTATTGCTTAGGGTATATCACCTGTGTAAGTGCTTTAAGCAGATCTTGGCTTTGTTTCTGCCAGAATCTAAGCAATATCTTAATGCTGAAAACAATATTCAATACTTACCAAAGGAATATTTGTTACGTCAAACTCTTTTAAATTAACTGGTCCTTAATGGCCTACAACTCATTACAGATATGTTTCTAGTTCTTAAAAATGTGACTCATCTGAATTATACCTGCTTTTAAAAGAAACCTCAACCATATGCACTTTTAGTTCATTTTAATTCATATTAAAATTCTTCTCCTCATTCAAGTTCTCATCTCAAAAATTTAAATATTACTTTAACTGTATAGGTCATAACAGAGTCAGGAGTGACTTACAAAGGGAGCCGTCCTCATATTTCACCAGTACAGCATGAGAAGGCTGCACATCTGAAACAGCTTTAGTATACTGGGTAATTCACATTCACGAAGTGGATTAGCTGAAATAAGCATAATAAATGAAAGAGAATAAAATAAAAAACAATTTCACACTAAGTGAAGGCTTGACTTATAGGAAGTGGCAGCTCTGATGGCCCAAGGCATAGAATTAGTTTTGCCACTCGATAATTTGACTGATTCACTCGAGTGGCCAGAAGAGGACATTTTCTGCCTGATTTCAGTGTAATCAAGTCACCTGCTCAGCGATTGCCAGGGCCAAGTCAACTGCACCCTGCTGCACCCCGCCTGCGTGCCGTGAGCGAGAACAGTGTTTTCTGCATATGCATGCAACTACTACTGAGATGTTAACAACACTGAGATATACCTACATCTCTATATTTGAAACCATATATGCAATATGAAGTTAATCTGTGCCATTAACTCCTTTATTTACATGAAGTTTGGGGCTACTGCTGAGATGTTCTCTCAGTTCTGTTACAAATACCAACAATGAGCTTATTCATTGTCATTCCAAGAGGCTGGAAATAGAAATTATATTTTCTGTCTTAATTAGAAATGACTATGAAATTCTTTATAAACTATTACTGCAAGATTTTGTGTTAAATTTATGTAACGCCTGTCAAACAGAATTTTCCTCACCCTATATATATTCTATTAAAAGACCACAATATACATGCAGATTTGGGAATGTATATGAACAACTTGCATGAGACTGTGTCAGTTTTATTCCTGCTTTGTTAACTGGGGTCAGACTGATAAATGCAATATATGTACTCCTCTTTAAGCATATGACCAGATTCACTGATAGCTAACCTTTCAAAGTAATGATTGTATACTGCATGTCAAAAGAACAGAATTTTACTTTACTATTGAAAAGAATATTGTCTTCCCTTTACACAAATATTATACTGAGACTGCCCTAGTCAGGAGAGATAATCCATTTAAAAATATCATTATTATTAAAGCACATTCAATCAATATGCAAATGTGAAAAACAGTAATTAAGCATTTTAATTTTTACAATTGTGCAATGATAAAAACAAAGATATAATGTGTATCAAAATGTTTCAGCATTTTATAACCAATTTTCTACTTGACATATGTTACTGCATGATTCATCAATGTTTTTCAGAATCAAAGTCCATGATCTGGCAAACTAAATCTGTTAATAAAACAAAAAGGTGACCTTGCTTAATTTAATAAATCTGTGTAGAAATACTCTTTCAACATGGTAAAGAATTACAAAAAGGTTATCATAGCTCGCTTTCATGGGAGAGTACTCTACCTTTTCCAGCTCATTTCTCAGGCTTTTACTGTAATTCATTAGATTACATAAAAACAATGTAGATCATTATATTTTAATAAAGCCTTTCCTTTCCTAATAAAATGTCTGTCATTTACATTCAGGCATGTATTATATAAAACACTTCTCTTTCTGAAGTAAAGCTTTTCATATTCAAGTCACAGTAGGTGGGTAGCTCTAGGAATTACATTTCTTTGCAAAGCATTGTCAGAATTAACTCAGTTTCTGGACTGAATCCTCCAGAACTCCAGTCCTAACATTTATCTTTAAAATAGGTACAACATGGTAGCAGCAATGCCAGTTGCTATCAGTATGCCTCTCTGCAAACTGAAGAGGTCTCTCTCTTCAGCAAAACTATGGCGCATGAGACTATACTCATTAAGTCAGCTTGTTTTTCTTTACACCAATTAACGTTGACTGTGATAAAATAGTTTATGCAATACAAATACATTTCCAGTGAAATCTTAATATGATCCCAGTCACTTAATGAGAACAATCAGACAATGAAATCTATTTTAGTTACGCTAGCTTCAAAATAAAAACATGCGGCTCTTCAAAATGCTCAGTAAGAGATGTTTCCTTTTCATCATGGATCTTAATTTGTTTTCAGCACTTGGCATCATGTTTTATTACTTGGGAAGGGCTGAAAGAAGAGCACATTCTTCTTGCACAGAAGGAAACACCAACTGCAGTCACTATACCTTCTACACAGCTAAGGTCTGCTCCTTGGGAAATGAGCAGTTTCTCCAGGCAGGATAGTGAGGCAGCTTTCATTGAGAAACTTGCATCTCTCAATCCTTTGCACATCAATCAAAAATATGCCAAAATCTTCTCTCCCAAATTACCAGGGCAGTTTTTCATGACTTCACATAGACAGACTCAAATTGTCCTCTCCTGATCACACAGAGCAGTCTTTGCTTATTTGAACATATTTACCCTCTTGCTTTCAACGTTCCAAGCTCTCCCCTCTGAAAACCAATGAAAAGGCCAATCCAGAAATCAGCAGCAGCACATGAAAAACTTCTACCATTTCTTACTTCTGCCTAAACTCCACAAGAAGTATTTCCAGAAGGGAGAATTAGAACCAGTGTTTTGCAAATCACCACCCTCAGACAAGCAGAATTCCCATCTGTCACCTTGCCCTCCAAGTGCAAGCTACTCCCATCACTCTGAGCTGCTCCGTGTGGACAAAAAAGAATAAATAACTGTCATGTCTCAGGTGATTTCCCATTCAGCGCCCATTTCATTAAAATTTTTTCCAACTTCTTTTCAAAAATCTGTTGCTGCTTCTTCACAAACCCTAGTCCACACAGGGAAGCAGAATGCAGGCCACTAGGACATCGGCACCTACTGCATTCACAATTTCGCAAAAGAATCTGTATAGCATGTTCTCCGACACACTACAGTAAGTAGCAAAACACTTACGTTTAAGCAAACAAGTAATCCAATCCAAATCAATGGGATTATTTGTTTGCCGAACCTTAAAAACATACTTAAGTATTTCAATTGTTTAGGACTCCAGAGGTCTGTATGACAAGAACCGAAGCACAACAGCTGCTAAATTACAGTAAAAGTACTTAATACCTGACCAGAATTATAACTATGGAACTACCTGGATTTAGGTACAGTACATGCTTACATTGTAATACATTGGGATTTATTCCCGATTCTTTCCAAACAATTTACAGCAGTGTTGTTAAACCAAGAATTTTGGTTTAATGTTGTATTTTAAAATACAGCCTTATGAAGGTTTCCTTTAGGAAGCCACGCTACTCAAATCTAATACAGGTCTGAACACTGCATTTTAAGAGAATATTACTTACGCAAATGCAGTAGATATTAGCTGTACAAATAGATGATGGATCAATGTTTTTTCTGCAACCAGAGATGTATTATTCAGCCAGTTACAATTGTATCTATTTAAACAATTATAGAGTTACCTCTCAAAGTCACAGGAATAAAAATTCAAGTGTGTACAGATATCTTGGGCTTAACAGATCTTCCGGAATACTGCTGGATAAATCTAAAGGAAAGTAGGGGTATCAGTGAGGATCTATGCTCCTGTCTCTGATGTTGCATGCCATAATATTCCAATTTCTATTGTTAGCATAAAATATGCTGCTTTTAAAATGGAGAATCACAAATAAGCCTTATGCCACCCAAGGTAACAGCCCAGGATCTGAAGATGCTTGATTTGCCTACCAGAGGATTATCACCCTACAGTGCATTTGATGAGCCTTGTAACCAGCTACATCAATAAGCCATTAGCATGAATGTAAAAATTCTTCAATGATAATATAACTTCAGTGAATCCAAAAAAGAGCTTGCAATATTAAAATGCAGTCAGCCTAAGATTCTTACACAAGCACTCCCAAGGCATTTAAACACACTTGCTGTGATACTGGTTAAAGGTACCAAATGGAAACTACTTCAGACTGTAACTATTTATTCAATTTATTGTAAGGGAAAAGAAAACGTAACAAAACCTATTCAATTACAATAGTGTTGTTATCACTAGAACAGTCCTCCAGAAAGCAAAGAGTGCTGAAATCTTTCACACACCCTGATATTATTTTTGACGTTAAGATATTTCTTAATGATGACTTAAGAGAGCTAAAAAAGTCTCAAAGTCAGTCAAAGATGTGAAAGAGAAAAGCAGATGGGTATTGCGATCATTACAGACCTCAACGTCATCAGACACAAGGCTAACAGTAACTCTGGTAGTAAAGAATGTCACGGATTGTAAAAACCAACAGATAAAAACTTACTGATTTTACTAACTCTATGATACTTCAGCCAACTTTTTCAAATGGTTCCCTTCCACATCCAAATCAAGACAAATTCAGCACAGACCTAACCTGAGCGTCAAGACAATACAGTCTTGATTCTCTCAGTGTGACCACTTTAGCTGAACTTTGTCTCAAAAGACATCGGAACTCAGTAGGATCATTATTTTTAAAAAGAAACCAAATCTGTGCCAATGCTTAAAAGTGAAAATTTATTACTGAGTTTCAGACTTCTCAGACGGTAACTAGCGATAACTAGTAGCCAAGGCTATGTGTAAATTAAATTTACAACAAGGTTAACCATTCAGTAAATTCTCAACAGCTTTAACTATTCACTTGTCAAAAACGTAATGTCCCACCCAGATAAAGCAGACACTAAAAATGGATCCCTAAAGAAAGATAACATTAAAAGAGGAAAGAGAGGAACCGAGTGACTCATAGTCACCAAGTATAGTTTTTAGATCATCAGAACTCTACTGAATGGCTGTATTTTAAAGAGTAATGATATGATCCTGCAATCTTCATTCACTCAAATTCATGCTCCCTTCAGCACAGAAATTTGCTGGCATGAGATGGGGTGGTATTCAATCATGCAGCATACATGGTCTTTAATTTTAAAATCCAGTTAAATAGATGTTCTAACATCATTTTTTATCTAGGAACATTTCATGATAAAATAAAAGAGTGAGCATGTAACTTATTTGTCAGCTTTACTGTGTAGTGGATAACTTTCCTATGTTACTCACACAAGCTTTCATTTCCCAAAGCTATATGCATTCATTATGACAGTAAAAATGAAGAGTTGCTAAAGAGATGTATGCATTTTTATTATTGTTTGAAAAAATAGATCTTTCTACAGTCCTTTGAGCTTCTGAGTGTGTGATTTGTATAAAATATTTCTCATTTTGGGGACACACCAGATGGAGTGCAGGGCACTGTGGGATATGCCATTTATCACAATGACAGTGCGTAGCTAGCACTGATCCTCTCACCACAGGGGGAAGCTAGAGCTGCAAATGTGAAGCAGCATTAAAAGCCCGACGAGTGGAGTTTGGCAACACTTGTACTACTCATTAACTTAATCATATTAATTTATTAGCCATATATATCAAAGTAATTCACTACTGAATTGTCACCAAGAACAATTTATAAACTGTTAACGTTCCCCATAGGCAGAGCAGTGTTGTGGCATCCTTAATCAGTATGTTTGCCTTTGATTAAAAATAGTAATTTCTACCAAGCCAGGTAATGCCAACAATGACAAAGTCACGCATATGTTTCTCATTATAAGTGGAACTTTAAAATGACATCTATGACAACTGGAAAAAAAAAAAAAAAAGGGTAATTGTAAACAGTGAAATGAGCCACAGAAATAGGATGTAAACATACAGAAATGTTCTGCTAAGTATGCTGAGAAAGGAAAGGGTTCCCTTAACACTACCGTCACCTGCTCCTCGCTCCCGGAGGCTCCAGGACTCCTGCCAGCAGCTGCCAGCCACAGCAGCCCTACATCAAACACCCCAAGAGCTGGAATTGGTCAATAGATGTTCTGTAAAGTGACCCTCAGTGAATGCTTGTTCTTCAAGTAACAGCTCCTTCTTGGAAGCAGGTTTTATAATACAAAGGCAAAACTTCAGGGGCTGGTTCTGGCAAACTCAAGTCTCTGAGACAACGCTACAATATGGAGTAGATTCACTACCTCCAGCCCCACTGTGTCCCTCTGTAAGCAAACATCCTTGCTGCTCCTGCAGCTCTGTCCTTCTGGCCCTGAGCACATCTTATAGTTCCTCAGCTGTGA
>JAVJGJ010000034.1:21000074-21012314 GCA_035590215.1 Microhierax caerulescens
ATGAAGACGACTTCTAGCAATACTACACAAAGGTACCATTAACCTGTTCATTTTTCACAGCGTGCTAGTGTTACTTTCTATTACTGTACATCAAAGTAGCACAAATCATTTTGTTGGTTTAATATTTTATCTCTATAAAACTATTCCCCTCTCTCTTTAGTTCCAGGTTTGTCCATTTCAAATTTCATTTTATTCAGTACTTTTTCCATTCTTCTTTTTTATGTTTTGTTTATCATACTATGATGGCTATGTAGAAAGGCTTCTACAAGACCCTATACTCACTAGGTTATAATAAAGTAAGCCTAAAATAAGAGTAATTGAGTTTCACAGGAAGTTATATGCACACACGCGTTTTCTATTAAAATCTCCTGCTGTAGTCATCCACTGTACAAGAATATTTTCTAACAGACAGTATTAGGCTGGTACGTGGGAGTTTTAAACAAAAAAGAATTGTTGCTCTTTTGATTTACAGAAATCTGTGCTTATATATACACACGTGCAAGTGCTTAGCTAGTACTCACCATGAAAAAAATTACAAAACCCCTAAAATTAGCAGCTTTCTCCAGCAGGAGAACTGTATCAACAAAACTACAAAACATTCTCTTCTCAAGCTCAAATACTAACAAATCTTTTGCATGAAACTCCATATACAGATATTAATCTAAGAACAACATTAACAAAATAAACAGTTTTAAAAGGTTTTATGAAGAAACATTTTATTTATGATTTTTCGTAAATAGTTTTTAGAACAGAAGGAGAGACAATGGAGTTTCATTCCTTGTTACGCAATTTTTGCACTGACAGCACTTTATGTCAATGACCCCATTGACTGAGTAGACAACACATAGCCCACAGGTTTACCAGATCAGCTTTTAACGGTGTTTCACGGCACGTAGTACAGCAGAAGTGAAACTCTCCAATCTGTGGTTATGCACTGACCTGTACAGAATGCCCAGGGTTAGAACTGAGTTTTAGGATGATGAAAAAAGTTCATACCAAAACGCACACGGCTCCCTTGCAGAATCCCACTGACTGTGTTTATATCCTGCCTACTTACACAAGTAACACAAGCACCACTGGGAAAACACAGCACTGTTCTCTCTAGGTTTTGGTGTCTTTGGGATTGTGGTCCTTTTGGAGAAGGGGTTTAATAGTCTCTGAAGAAAAAAAAACCAATGCATATTTCTAACATATTCATGCCCTTTTAGTGAATATTACTATTAAGCAGTAACCACAAGGGGCCAAATTCTGGTCTTACACAGCTGTAGGCATAACAGTTTGAATGGAATTGCTCCCAGCTGAACCCGTTCAAAATAGATCAAGGTCCACTGTCGCTAATCTAATGTTAGCTTTGAAATGAAAAACTCAAGGCTGGACGCTCCTTATAGCTGTCTGACTGTTACTGATAGAACACCTGTGAGAAGGAACCATTTGGGTCTTTAACACTGCCCTGTAGTTGACCTGTGAACACTTTCAATATATGTATACCTGGTTGTGAACCAAGGAAACAAAGCAAGAGCCAAACCCAGTACCCTGAGATGCTGCTGCTGAGTCTGCAGGCAGGTACTTCACACTTCCAGCTGGACTGCCTGGATATGACCAGCGACCGCATCACCCATCACAAAACAAGGTACTGCGCTTGGAAGGACACCAGAACTCACAGAAAGCACCTCGGTTGCATATCTGAATCCCAACGCTTCTGGTCTCGTTTTGGCTAGAAACAGATTTTCTGGCATTTTTGTTTAAATGTGAAACCAGAAATTTCAGAAAGACAGGACATAAATGTTTGCTCTAAATCTTATTTTTAAATAAGATATACACAAGGGAAACAAAAACAGTAGCAGATTCAATTTTTTTCTAGGATTTATTTTATGCTGTAGATACGTTGCTGTCAGAGCTAAGGCTGACATCACAAAGCAATGAAATCACACTGGTCTAACTCAATACTCTTTCCATAGCATGCTTCCTGTCATCTTACGAAGTCTAGAATTTCAACAAATGTCACATTTGCTATTCAGAATATATCTAACCTTCATAATTCAGGGGAAACTGCTAATACATGCCTTGAGCATGAACTGTAAGGCAAGGAGAATTATTTGGGGAGAGTAAGACATTATTTGTGATTATGTAAGTATTAGCATATAAATGCTAATAGCATTAGCATATGAATATTAACTTTATTAAATTATATTTCTCCTAATCTTTTGTCACACTGCTCTTTTATTGCATTTTCTTTTTCACCTTCATTCAAGAAAGTTATGTATTCAAGGAGTCTAGAAAATGCTTTTTCTCACTGATAACAAAGGAAGCATGAACAGGAACAATCAGCCTCAAAGAAGTTTAAATGTATGTATTTGAGATTCTAAAACTTCTACAAAAACTTTGTGTTTGTCATCAATAGGTTTTTGTGAATGGAAAATGACTCAATTCTAAATTAGATGTTACTTCAGTGAGAAACTGCTAGTTGATAGATATCACTGAAAAACATGTAAAAGAACAAAAGTTAGTCACAAGCAAAGACCATGGAGCCTAAAACAGAAGTGCAATGCTGGTTTTGATTAATAAATTTAGTAATCTTATTTTTTTTACTAAATAAATGCAAATAAATTGGCCAGCTCAGTCTACACTGCTTAAATTCTATTAGCATCTCTCAAAAACAAAACCAAAAGCAAAAAGCCCTTGGGTCATCAGTTATTTGAAAGTGAAGAGGACTGGAAGTTTTGGGGTTTCACCTGTATTTACACTATGGTTCTACAGGCATTCTTGTCATCCTATCCACCCCACCCCTGCAAAATCACTAACTCTGAAAGAGAAAGATGAAGTAATCTGCATGTTGTTCACTTTTGTATTTTGTTTGGAATAAAAATTAGTCAGTAACTAAATTACATTTTAAGCAGTGTATTTATTTGACAGTTACAATGTATGAAGAAAAATGTTGAGAAATCATACATTAATGTCTGCTTTTCCTTTATTTTCCACTCCTGTTGAGTGTTAACTTTATTATTTTCCTCTCAACATTTTAAATACTCCCTAGACATCCGAAGGATTTTTAATTTGAATCAAAACATATAATAAAGCTATTTCTGTGATTTTGTTAAAATTACTGATCAGCTCCATCTTTTGTAACTCTATTTTACACTTATTATAGACAACTATATTTCATAAAATCCACAAATTCATCAACACTTTGTGAAATGTAATTAATCAGTGGAAACATACAGCACATCACTGTTGATGTATGATAGTGCTCTACTTTTGTGCTTTTAAATATAGGAGATTTACTAGAATCAGAAGTGAATTTGCATATTAATCAAGACAAATAAACATGTGGTGATTTAACTAGGAAACTGTTATTTGGATGACAATTTAATCAGCACAGGTTGAAAGGTCCATCACTGCAGCATCCTGTTTCTGCTAAAATATTGATTGCGTTACTGATTTCAGTAATGCTTTATTTTACAGGGCACAAATAACCATGTAATTACTCTTTAATTGAATGGTAATTGCTTGCTGGCAATTATTTGTTAAGTTTTGGAGTTTAATTACTAGGTTATTTGTGTTTTGTGAAATAAAATGTTATGTATTAGTAGCCCAAAATATTTTCTGTATGAATGGTCTGTCAAAACTAGAAAAGTAAGTTATGATGGTATGAGTTTGACAAATAACACTATAACACTAAAACTATTATTAAAAGGATCAGATGAATCTTTGAATGCTTTCTCTTTACAAAATCAACATTAGATGTAACATTTGTAAGATAAATGGAGGAATACTGTGCCACAGAAGCGTGATTTCCTCTGGGGTCTAGTCCACCATTTAGCATAATTTATCCTGATGTTTTGCTTTTCATTCACTGGGCTTCTTTAGAGGAACTGAAATAGTATCCTATCCTCTTGAGAGCAAAGAATAAACGAAGTAGAAATATATTTCAACAGTACTTCATATTTCTGCAACTGAAGTGGATTACCACCAGCACATTATCTTAGCAGCCTATAAACTTTGTAGACTTGGCAGTTAGCTAGATAACAAGGGAAAGCATTATGTTTTGCAGTGTCAATGAGATATGACACATTCTGTGATATGTTTATTCCAAGTTGTGATAGATGAGGTACCCAGTACTTTGATCGTTAAGATCTGAATTTTACTTCTACACTTTTCATTTTTGTCATCAACTATTTATGAATTGGCAGTAGGCAGTCTAGCAAGGACTGCTGATTTTGTTTTTTCAAGATATCCAGTTAATAAATTAATTATTGATTCCACAAGGCCTGAGCTATTTGGTATAAAAATATGCTAGACTTGTGATTTAGGAAGCTCTCATATGTATTACAGATTTCTTCAATAGCAACATATTTTATCAGGCTTAAAGGAGAAATACAGAAATTCTATGTGACATGCTGCATAAATTGCTCTGGTAAATAGTGGCAGTAACTGGTGCAAGTACTCAGAAGTAAAAAGCCCAAAAGCGTATCAACAACAAAAGCCCACAATCTCAGATGCTTTCCTGAAACTGGAACAGCAATCACAAATTAAAATTTTGCTGTCCTCAAAGATCATGAACTACCTTCTAGTGATTGAGAAAGATACTCTTTGAACCTTTTATCAATAAACGTAGTATCTCAGTGAATTGCATTAAAATTGTTTCCTATTATCCTAAGGTTTTTAGTTGTAGCATGGATTTGAAATAATCTCCGTGCTCTGGCATTTATTACAACATTTCAAAAATGCCAATGGTAGTTAAACTCTACTTGACCTTTCAGTATTTAAGAAGAGAAGCAAACTCTGACCTCGCAGCAACCTGATTCTGTCTCCTCTCAGTGCTGGCAAACTGATCACTTGTCTAACTATTGCAGGACACTGGATCGCCAGCCACATCAAAGGCAACAAGAGCCAATTCAGCAGGAGGAAAAAAGTCATCCATGCAAAATGGGCAATTAACATTAATCATACATGAAGTTGTTTGAGCCGATAACTAGAACCTGGTCCCTATGGCAACTCTCATAAAACAGTGCCCACACTGGCATGAGGAGAGCCACAGCTCATCTTCCACAGGCTCGGTGTGGTCCCATCTCACTTAACTGGACAGAAGGACATCGTGGAAAAAAGCTCTGACGTTCCAAAACAAAATCTTCCCACTCAGTCCTCCAGGGTCTTTCAGTAAGGAAGGTCCCCAACATCATCCTCTGTGAAAATGTCAGTGGAAGTTTGTTCTTAAAGCATCACAGTTAGGAACTTTTTTTGGTCATTATGAATTTGTGTTATTGTTAGGGAAAAAGACTCCTTAATATCACTGAATTGTTCAGTCAGGACTTAAGTGCAATATCACATCTTTATTTATATTTATTTACTGGTAGTACGTTATTACTGTGTTCTTCCTAAAAATCATGGATTAGTAGAAGTCAATACAGACCAAAATAACATCACATATACTTCCCTTATCAAGCAGTACGTTGGTTAGTTCAGACACACACACATCCCCAACACAAGCTGTGTATGCAGCAGTGACAGCAAGTGACAATTTCACCAGCTGGCCCCTATCTATATGGCCGCTCTCCCCTTTCACGCGCAGTCTCCAGGTATCCCAGCTCACAGCCCACAGACGGTTTCACACGCACAGACATCTGAACTGGGTCCCACTTCAAACTCCAGTAAAACAGGCTGCCTGTTTCAAATAGGTAAAACAGGCTGCCCCGGGCAGCTCTGCTACATCTTCCCAACCTGAAGGAATCTCTTTCTTCCTGGCCAGGAGCACTTTTAGCACCTGTGATCTCCATTCCTTTCAGCTTCCACCAGTGCAGCCAACGGTGACATGGAGGAATTGGAAGCACAAGTCACCAAGCCTGTCACCACGGTTCACATACAGTTACTCTCCTGAAATTACTGCTGTAAGGTCTGGTCCTTAGGGTGAAGGCGTCTTAGCCACGCAGCTCACACAACCTTCACCTGACGTTTTTCCTTCATTTTTGTAACAGTCCTGTTCCCATCCCACTCAGTTCACTTCATCCAGTCTACCTCTCCTGCATTTGACCATTGTCCAACTTTCTGAGTATTTCTAATTTTCTGCTCTTAACCCACCTATCACATCACTTCTGTCTTTCAGACTCTAGCTACCTTTAACTGCTTCCCTCCCATCCTCTGTTTTCTGCCATATTCCCAGTTATCCTCTGCTCCTGGTCTAATCTCTACATTTTGGGGGAGCTCCTAACCCCACTGAGACCAGGTGCAGTGCTAACTACTAATACTATGAATAATAAGAAGAGGGGATGCCTGAGCAATGACCCAGTATGTGAGCTGAGACAGCCACCTGCCAAATGCTTTCTGCCTCCTCCTTCACCTCCCTCCCCTGGGAACAGTGTGGGGTGGTCCGCACGATAAGGCAAGGTGGTCTCTGAACAGCCCTGCATGTCCCTGTCCTAGGGGCTGGGAGGACAGGCAGGTGGTGTAGAGGGTATTCAGCACAGCACCAGTAGAGGCTAAAATGCTCCCCAAGTCTTCACCTTCTGGACTTATTGCCATAATCACATTTTAGTAATAGCCCAAGTCATGTCACTCATACAGATAAATGCCTGAGAATACAACACAGCAGAAATAAACCAAACCACCACACACCCAGCTGGATATTGGTTTTTGCTCAATACACCAGTTCTACAGTTACCCCAATGCTTTAGAGCAATGTGTATGACAGAAGCTGTCAGTCACACTCTGAATCAGAGTGTGAGGCAACAACAAAGTCCAAGAGCAGTAGCACTAGCATTTGGGGTGTTAGCATTGCTGGGTTCATCCACAGAATCATAAAGCTGATCTAGGCCTCCAAAGGTCACCTGCTCTCTCTACCTCTGCCCCAAGGCAGGATCACGCACATTCAAATCATTCCTGACAAATAGCGGTCTAGCCTGCCTCTGGAAATGCTCGGTGCTGGAGATTTCACAACATCCCTAGGCAAATCCACACCAATGCTTAGGCTAGCTGTCCTAGCAGGAAAGGTTTGTGGGGGAAAAGGGGGCTGACATCCAACCTAGCTCTTCTCTGTTTAATTTAAACAAGCCGCCTTTTGCCACCTACTCAGCAGATATGGAAAACATTTATATTTTCCTGCTTTACAGACACTGTATTTTTTGAGAACTTGTCATATTCTGCCTTTGTGAAGTTTTCATACATACAGATGGAACTTAAAGATGTAGTGTTTATATCCATGATCTTCAGACTCCCTGAACATGTGCTAAGGTACATACCTTATCCCCAGATTACAGGTAGAAATAGCGTAACTTAAGCCTCTCTATAGTTTTTTTTCTTACACCACCTATGTCCTTACTGAACTGAAACCTATTTAAGGCAAGCTTTCCATTTTATCAAGATCATTTTGCATCTTAATGACATTTTCCAACGTGTGTGAAACCTCCAACACCTTGGTGCTGTCTACATTTAATAAGCATTTTATTCTTTTTTTTTTTTTCCCCCCCATCAACCAAGCCATTACTGAAGTCCGTAAACCAAACTGAAAGCAGCCCCTATACCTAGAACATGCTTCCAGTTTGATCTGGACTAACAGTAACCACCATCCCAGCATAGTTTTCCAGCATGTCTGTTACTAAACTTGCATTTTTTCGTTTGCTTAAGAGAAAGTCATGCAACATTCTTTTTAACAAAGAGGCTGCTCCCAAAATTTGTACATATATAACACTGTAGAAATTGCACAGGACTTACGGACAACCTTGATGGCAGTACTGCAGGTCAGGCAAGCCAAGTCCCTTTACCCTACGTGTTCCTCAAGTAGCCTCCTGAAGATCTTCTGGGGAGCAGAGAAACTCTCTATTCTATCACTCTCTAAATCACACCTGTGTATTTATTTTCTAGATGACAGCTATATCTGGTACATCCTGGGAGCGCTGGCTCCCCTGGTAAGCCAGAGAAAGCCACCTGCCTGGGGAGAGGAGGTGAAATGCGTTGTGCTTTATTCTGCCTTTTCTAGCCCACAGCAAATTCTTAGTTTCCATGTTTGCCACAACTGAGTTCAAATACATCTGCAATTATTGATATCAGTGTTGACATCTTCTTGATAAAGATTGATTAATTTTTTTATTTATCAAAGAAAGAACTGTGGTGGAACAGACAATTTAAGGACTGACAACTCACCTGAAAGTATAACTGTGAAGCTATTTTATACTTCATTTACTTGACCTAGTTACAGTACTTCTAACCCCAAATATTCATAAATCATGACCCTGAAATCCTAAGAATAAATAAAATTCTTCTGTTTTTAAAGTTTCACTTTGCACATTTTTATTTGGCTTTTGAATGTGTAATCTTTAAGTTTCTAAAAATCACACTTGCAAGGTTTTCTTCTCTAGAAAGGGTCAGGAGAGACTACAAACAGTGGTATTGGGTTTTTTCCTCATAGTTTCATAGTTGAAAGCTGAGCTTCTCTAATTGGTTGATATGTAAATTTAGAAGCTTCTAAAAAAAATAATAAATATGACCAAGCACTAAGAATTATGAGAAGTGCAAAAGTCTCCTCCTGCAGTAATTGTGCTTGCTTTTAACTATGCAAAAAGGTAATACAAAACTTAAATGAGCCTTCTATAAATTTCTTAAAACAGATATATTAAAAAGCCCCACTAGAGTACTATATTAAAAATCTAAGATTGTGAAAGAGTCAATACCAGATAATATTCTTTGTAAAACTATGCCACACAAGACACGTGTCTTACAGAGTTATCCTGACTAAGGTCTACAGGATCATTTGGTTATTTATTTAAAATGAGTTTGGGTCTATGGTCAGAAGAGTTACCTGAACTGCTACTATTCGTATGTTACTATAGTCTAGTTGCAAGAGAGAACAAGTGATTGGTTCTTACTTGAGAAAGGCATTTCAAAATAAGTTTCAAACCAAAAAAGGATTTTTGTTTCATTGAGATCTAAAACTTAAATAACTCTTTCTGAATTACTCATGACTGTGCCTGCCAATAAAAAAGTACCTCAACATTCCTGCTGTTAATTTTTTCCTGACGACTAACACTTGTCACAGGAAAAAGGAGAATCAATCACCGAATTTCAGAATTGTGGTGATTCACAGCTGCAGACAAGATGAAAGGCCTACATATGTAACACACTGTACCAGCTCAATTTAAGGGTATGTCAGTATGAAACTGAAAGCTGACTACAGCACATAATGCGTATGGACACACAAATTCAGTATAACTATATTAAATACTAACTGTAGCAGCAAAGATGCAGTGGCACAGATAAAATGCAGTTCATTTAGCAACCTGAGATCATACCCGGTGGGACAAAGTTCCTGCTGCTGTGTCTTTACTACTATTGTTACCCACTCTACCTAGATTAAACCTCGCAGGAGGGGGCCTGTTGGTGCTGGAATCATGCCACTAACCACATACCCAGAACAACAAATCTAAATTACAGATTTGTTGTCAAAACAATGCTCACCCAAGATGTCCAACTAAACCAAATGTGAAAGTGCCAGAAATATTGCCAAGTATATAATGAGCCTTGCTAACCTTGGCTCAGCTACCCAGGTAGCCCTACTTGGATTTTGAATCCAGTGAAAACTGTGAACCACTGGAGATTACAGGCAGTATTATTATGCAATTTGCATCCTGGCTATTTTTTTCATTTCCTAAAATATCTGACTATACAGTATGTAGAAGAAAGCCACTGAAGATGTTTTTAGGATTATTTCACCTGTATGTGAAAGCTCAGCATTGACGTAAATAAATGACAAGGTAGGCACCGTGGTCAGAATGGGAACACAGCTCCACCCCCAACAGCCTACAGCTGATGTTAGGAAAGACATAGACAGAATGAAGACTTCACATGGGCAAGCCCTTAACGGCTTGCCTTCCTCAAAAAGCCACAGAAAGCGTCAATAATTCTCTTTCAGTAAACCTCAATCCAGCATATGGACAACCGCACAGGACCACACGGGTCTCTGTTACCTGCCGCTATTCACTGCATGTCTGTTCAGAGCCTGATGGGCTTCCATCCCTGACTGACAGCTCAATTTCTGGGCTGTCAGCAGGCTCTGCCCCAGGCTGCAGAATATCACTCAGCCCAACCATCACTCCTTGAAGATGTGGGTCCCAAAACCAGGACTGCGAGACTGAATCATGGACTGTCTCTTGGCAAAAGGAACATGTAAGCACCTCATAGTGACAGTGAACGGTCTAAATCTTAACTACAAAGGAAATACATGAATGAAAAAAATGACCTGTATAAAATCTTCAGGACTTGCCTCGAAGACAAAAAATAGTATTGAACTAAAAAATGGATGAGAAAGGGCAGGAGGTAACTCACTTTCACCGATGTAGTAGAACATCACATATATTGCAGCATACAGTCCAACCTAGTGCAAAGACACACCAAGGAGCTATAAATCTGCTTTCATCTGGGTTAATTTAGCACAGAATTTTTCAAGCACTATTTGATAGTTTCCACATACATACTTTTACAAATATTTGCATGGATACTTTCCAAGCAGGGAATCACTATCTATTACAAAGAATTATATTAGATCCTTACAAGTTTTACTTTTGACCTGTATCTGAATTCAATGCCAATTTAGAGGAACATTATTACAAAGAATGGTTTTTGAAATACTGCTGTTTTCCACTGAGCTGTATCTCAATAAGATTCAATTCAATGAAACATGTAAAAAATGTGACTGTTTAAGCCTATTATCTACGGACAGAAGCCTAATACAAGACTTGACGTATTTACAGCACTGAGTATCATATAACCCACATGAGATGACAGCTAATTCCATAACAGTGGTGTATTGTACTGTGGCGATATAATATTGTCATAGCAATTCAACTTTGATACAACAGGAAACTATTCTTGCTTTAAGTGGTTTTAATCTTTGCATTACAAGTTTCAGTGTTTTCACAATTTTGCAAAGACTCCTCAAAGTTTTAAAATAGCAAGTCACCTTTTAAAGAATAATAAATCAAAGAACACAGAAACAGTCCTCTGTATTACCCTTTGCACCTATATCCACATTGAAAAGAAGAATTGTTCACAGCAGTCAAAAGGAGCCCCTATGATTAGGTGACTGTAACCCTCAGAAGTAAACATCTAAGGGTTAACCTTTACAACACAGAAAATACCCTTTCAGTTAGCTGGTGGTCCTGAACAGTATGAAATTAAACAGGCAGTATAATAAGTAGCTACACTGCTTCACCTTTACCTTTCCAGATTTTGTGACGGTTAGTGTTTGATCTGCTAGCTACAGAGACAGACAAGGTTATTTCTACCACAAATGTACAAAGGGAGAAGGATTTGTAAACAACAAAACACAAACCTTTAAGACCACGAAAATACAAAAAGGGCAGAAGCAAAATTTTCAAAGCTCACATTACATTTCTCTTATTATATGATGAATGGGACTGTACACTGAGCACATTTGAATGTCCCTGCTTACACTAGCCCCACCTGCCAGTAAACCCCCCGGGGTACAAGGGGAAACTCCTGACCAGGATGACCGGAGAGCCACCAAAACACTGGCAACTGGCGTCCTTCCTTTCTCTGAGGGCACTAAATGCCATTCCTTCAGCTCGAGGTTACACTAGTCACAGCTTCTGGAAATACAAGCATGTAGCAAGGACTCCAAGGGGCAACTACCAAATACCTGTGTGCATTTGAGGAACCATCCCCACCACAGCAGGGATGCTGTCACTGCCTAATCTTCCTCTTGCCCTTCATGTGTCCTCAGGTGACATTTTGGTAGACACCTCTGTGGCCCTAAGCACCAATACCAATGTAAGTCCAGTCTCGGATATTCCCTCCTTTTTTTTTAGCCATTATTTTAGCCATGATTCTGTTTTGGGGGGACTTGAAAGGACTCCTCTCCTGCGAGCTAAAAAAAATGTTCCTTGCTGAGCATGTAATGCTGATTCAGGCTCACACGTTCAAGACAATAGCATAGTTTTGGGAGAGCCATCTCGTTTTCATTTTAAAGGCTTTAAGATGGATTATCTACTGATTTTTTTTTTCCAATTAATTGATCATGCAGTATTATTTTTTTTTCTAATAGTAAAAAAAAAAAAATAAAAATAAATAATCCCAACCTTCACTGCTGGTATTGTCAAGCCTCTGTTCTGAGCCACGGGGTATTTTCTTACCTTCTCCCACCCCTCTGAAAAGTACGTTCAACAGGAATTTTCTCCATATGCACAGAGTTACCGACTGAACGAGTAACACCTTAATATTTTTGGCTGTAAATCA
>JAVJGJ010000034.1:21030337-21043383 GCA_035590215.1 Microhierax caerulescens
GGTGTAAGAAACGGTTTTAAAGAAACCAGTTTAAATAGGCAGAAACCCTTGAAATCTCCCACTTGTTACACACAGGGAAGTGTGGGGTCCCTTCACCACGCGACTGCCTCCCGTCGCCTCCTCCGATGCATACAGCACCCCGCACAGTGCATCTCCACCAACCCATCCGTTGCAGTAAGTTATGTCAGTACTCTTGATTGACTGACACTTCTTCTTTAGCGGTGTTTTATAAACAGAATATATAATAATGGCGTTTCACTCTGGGCGGGGCACTTAGCTGTGCTTGTTACGTGATGACTTGTCACAACACAGGAGCGGCGCAGTCAGTCACACCGTGCAGTGACATCCTCCCCTACCCCTCCAGAAACCTTCATCTTGTACGCGATATTCATATACAGCTCTGCGGCTCGTGTAACAGCTGCGCTTACCAGGAAAAGTGAAAAATTTAGAACGGAACAGTATTTCTCTAACAAATTGGTGTTGTTTACTTGCGCAACTATTAAAATGTAATTATACACACTGCATGAAAGATGACAGAACATATCCTACGATCAGTCTGTAGGACGATCGATATAGAGAGGCTACAAATACACCGGAGGCAAAACCAGCATTAAAAGCTACATGACTTTATGCATTAATTGAATTAATAATATTGACGGTCCTGAAAGTCTCCCTGACTCGCTGTTGTACAGTTCATTGCAAAAAATCTGAAGAACATCTGTCCCACAGTAGCTACTAAATCATTAGTTTCTTTTACTTAAAGTTTGACATAGTTTATAAAGCTGGCATCCACTGGCTTGTGTGTGTGCGTGCACGGGGAGCTGGCAGACAGCTCTGTTCGTCCTGCACAAAGTAAGAAAACTTCGTGAATAGTGCATATAGTTTAACAGGGAAGAACTGAAAAAATTGTGGCTCTCAAATGATGTTAAAGATGAAAACCATAGAGAAAGGTCACTGCCCAGCACCCTTCAGCTTGCCTCGGCAGGCAGCAGCCTTTGAAGTCAGCCCTGAGCTCAGCAAACACGCTGGGAGCTCCATCCCCTGCCCGTGGGACAGCTTCAGCTCTGACCCACACCACTCCCGAGCGCCCCGTCCCACACGTTAGCTGGTGGCAGCACTGACCTTGTCACTACTACCTACATCCACCCTGGCTTTTCCGTTTTTCCTAAATGTTCATGTCATCCCTTTTTCCTAACCAAAAATAATGGACTTTTGGGAAAATTCACTCCTTGATCACTACCCCTGGTGAACACAACACCTGTGCTTGGGGCTGCCCCATCTAGTGACTAAATAACAGGCAGTTTAATCTGGTGTTTCACAAAAAAAATCAGTATCACTCTATTAGCTTAATGATACCTGTTTGCCTTAAATACTTGCAAGAAGCTGTGTTATTAGCAAGTGACACTGACTATTTCTCATTTATCAAACACGTCCACGTGTCGCAGGCCTCCGGGAATTGATTTTTCTTCACACGAAGTTATGCGGTGTTAAAAGATGGGGGAGAAAGCCATTTAAGCACTCATTAGACTGGAAGGTGACACCTACAAACATCTGGCTTCAAAACAGAAAATGAAAACTGTTCCAAATTAATAGCTTTCCATACGCTAATGCACCTTGGATTTTTACTATATAAACATTAAACTGAAGTTTTTAAAATTTAAATAATGTTAAACCACATCTACAATTTCACTCTGATAGTTCAACCAGACAGATGGTTCAAGCCATAACTTCAAATCAGAAGAGACGGCTCCTCTGGTTCCTGAAGTACATCATCCTGGAGCTTCTGTCACAAAAAGCTTTGCTGCTTTTCACCTTCAGTACTTCTCTCCCAGGAAATAAAAAACGCAACTAATGGTCAACCCCCGTGGGTACCCTTCAAAGTAAGTCTCCAAACTGAGACATCCAGACTACTTGTCACTAAATTATGTGTGCCTTTTACATCAACAACAATAATTTGTAGAAATATGTCATTTTACCCGTATAACCATGACAAGAAAGTACATTTGTAACTATTTCAATTTTCTCTACATTCAAACAATCACATTTTACATTTTAATTTTAATTTTTCAATTAAAGACTGAAGTCTAAGCTAGCTATAGATTTCCACTGAGATTCTGAACTGGCTGGCTGCCAGTTCAAGCCGTCAGTATTCCTTTCTGCTGAGAAAAACCACTATGCAGTCACTTTTTAGAACAATTTCTACATTTTTAATGCTTAATGTATGCGAAGGATGTAATGGAGAAAGTAATAAGAAGACACAGCAGAACCACACATCACACTTTCACAACCATACATTCATTCTACTTATTCCTTTAGCTGAGAAAACTAAAGAAATTAATCTTTATTATTCAAATATTACTGACAACCTGGTCTATATAATTAAGAGAAACTAAGTGTGATAGGAAGCCACTGCTCAGGTGGGATTTTAGAGATCAAATTCCCTTATTCCCTTATACAAAAGTTAAGGTTTTGGCACTGGGCACACATCAATGCTAAAAAAAAAAAAAAAAAAAAAAAAGAATTTCCACCATTCACCTGTGTTAGAAGTACTAGATATATGGTCAAACACCAAAAAACAGCATTGCTTCAGCAGTACATGGGACGCTTTATCTTTTTCCCAATTCGCTCAAGAGAGAATGAAACACATATACTGCACACCAGCGGCAAGTCAGGCAGCGGATGCTTATAAAAGGCCACATCTAAATGCAAACATCAATTTTTTAATGTACCTGAACACACAGATGCTGTACAACCATGACAGCCCTTTACCTGTTTCTAATTATGCAGCTTTCTGACCTATGTTAGTCTGACACACACTGTGTGCACTGCAGTAAAAACATCAGAGCTTTTCCTCATAATGGAGCATAATCGGGAGTAAATAACAACCCTCCTTTTGACTGCAGGCTTTAACAGAAAAATGAAAAGGCTTGAGGCACTTACTATTACCGTGTGTGTGTACATACCTGTACATAAAACCAGGTAGCAAAATCTTCCTTACACCTCTATACCAATGTCTTACATTAAATAAAGTACAAGGAGTCACGGAAGTGAGCAGAACCATCCCATATACTGAAGATGTTTGAAAACAGAAAACGCTTTTTGATTTTCTGCTTCCATCACTTCCTTTTCCGCAGACTTAGCAAAGCTTCTGCTATTGGAACACACGTAGGGGTTTTTTGTTGGTTGTTTTTTTTTTTGTTTGAACTTGTGTCAAAAATGAATTTGTAAGTTTCTTGGAGCTTCCCAGAAAAACATGAGCACATGAAACAATCATGCTCAGGAAATACAGCACCAAAAACAAATGCAAAAAAAAAGTGTAATTTTATACTGTTTGCCTATGGGCCTCAGTTTCTTTGCTTTTCTATTAACAGCTCAGAATTCTCTGTGCTGTGAGAGCACAGAAAACTGTAACTGCCAATTAATTTAATATTTGCATATTCATTACCACTGTTATAAGAAATAACCATACTCTCATTGTGCAAGTGAGATGCAGGGATCCAGGTGGCGCACAGACAGGCATTCCTCTGGCGGACTGGGACTGGGAGGAAAGGCAGGAAAGTGAGGGAAGCTGAATAATTAAACAACTGTGCAACACCAAAGCTCCTTTGATTGCCTGTTCAAACTTCCAAAAGTATGCATTCTGTATTTACCTACAAATTGTTATCCAATCCTTTCTAGTTTATTCCTTTCTTATTACTAGTTACCAGTTAATAATATTAGCATGAACTCACAAACTCTCCCCACTTCTTACCTTCCAGCTACTTACTGTATTTTTAATAACTGTATGTTAGATTATAATGTAATTACGATTTTAAAATAAATTAACTCACAAATGTAGGTTAGTTTGAAAGGAAGACAGTTTTCAAGTAACTAAGACACACTGCTTTTCTCACAGTTCACTAACCATTTACCTATCACAAACATGCTTACTTGAACTTAAGCGACCTTGCATTTAAATTAGTTTATGCAGACACACACAAACCTTCACACAGAACTAAACTGTGGCCCAGAACTTTTCAATGCTGATTCCAAAAGCACTCAAGTATCTTTTAAAATGGTTTAAGTGCACCTGAAGTACTCCTTTCCAGAGCAGGGCACTGCGGTCATTAGCGATACCAGTACAAGCTGAGTGTTTCCTGTTACCCAGTAAGGCCACTTGACACTTGAGCTTCTGACACCAGCGGGTTTTTGTAACAGCCCATGGTCTTGTTCTTACCGCAGATGCAGCAGAGTCTCCGTTTACCCTACAATGGCCTGTACCGAGGCGCTGTTAGTGCACTGTAAATCGCTAACACTGTAAGGGAATCCTGGCTAATTTGACTACAGTTTCTGTGCTAGGCTTAGTTCATCGTGCAGCATCTGAAAATGCATTAGCATACGGTATTTGATTTTTGTTCTCTCCTTCAGTTTCATTTCGTGTCTCCCACTTTAGATATTAAATTTTTCAATCACCTTCATTTGATGTCGTCTTAGTTTAATTTAAAAGCAATACAAACATGCCTGATTTACAAGATTATCACCATAGTATCTTATCACGTCATTACAGTAATTTGCAAAGGCTTTTGTGCAAGTGGACACCAGAATGGGTTTTATTTTCACCTTCAGTTTGTTTTTTCTTTAATACGTTTGTGAGCTGCTGTACCTTGTCTTTGGTTACTGTGGGAAGGTCTTGGCAAACAAGCAAGTTTTGCAATACTATAAAAACCACGGGGCTTGGGCTCACACTCTCTTTGGCTGTTGACCAAAACTGTTTTTATCTCCAGCTCTCACGAACTTCCTTTGGAGCACGTTGAGCAGCACTGCTCGCAAGGATTACAGCTGTTTTGCTCGGTTATGAATGAAGAGAGAGACCCTGCCTGGGTCCTAAGATCTTTGGTGTTTTGCACTAAACGGAGCTGCGACACACACTGAGAACTACATGTGCATACAGACACCCGCACGCTTACAACCGCTGATACCTGGGGGGTTTCCTTCACCTTCTAGGGGCTGGTCATGCCTGCCATAAAGAACACACAGAACTGGACACCCGCTCCAAGTCTGATGGCAGAGCTCCGAGACCGTTTTATAGACACCTGTGTTGAAGAGAGGTGAGCGCGCTGCTCCCAGAGCAGCTCCGTACAGTGCTGGGCTAAGCAGTGCCCAGTGGCACCGCACGTGCCGCACAGCCAGAGGGGGCTGGGCACGGTGGCGGGTATCCCATTGCTCCACAGAGGATCCGGAACAGCCCGGCCGTACCCTGGCACCTGCTACACCAAAAGAGGTAAGAAAGACCTAAAGCCCACTGGCTCGTGGGGAAAGGTGGACACGGGTCAGCTGCAACACCTCTCCGTATTTCCCGTCAGGGACAAGGTAGCAAGCAGTAAGTTTCTTGTTGCAAACATCCTAAAGAACCCAGAATTTCATCTGCGTCTAAACATTCTCCAAAACAACAAAGAACTATAAACTGCAGGGTGTATGATGTTGCAATTTTGTGTAGGATGAAGGATGAGCCGTTAAATGCTGGTGAGTCCCATGAGCTACTCTGCAAGGCCCCAGGGCATTCAAAGTGTTCTGAAGAGCCCTAAAAGTCACTGGTTTCTCTGACCCCATGGATCCTGGCAAAAAAGTCAGCAACAAAGGAGATCAAAAAGGTGACTCCAAAAATCAGTTTCTCAGGAGGTTTCCAGTATAATCCTTCTATATTTTTTGGTTTTTTAATTAACTATACAAGAATCAGACGCATGGCACTGGTACAGACTTAACAGCTGAACATCTTCAATAAACTTCCAGTGACAATGCAGATGTACCATAAGATTTGGGGTTGTGTTATTAGCATTCTTCAGAGAAGCAGCAGGTTGAGGGAATCTCGACTTCTTTCCAGCTCTCCTGATGACAGGAGTTACTTGAATAAAGCTAGTTTATTCAGACTCTGGTCAATTTTCTATTACTTTTTTTATCCAAATTAATATTATTCTTCTGAGAAGTGAAATTGGAATTTTTTTTTTTAATAGGTGAGAAACTATTATCCCCTGTAAAAGAAATTAATAGTAAAAGTACAGGATGTCAAGACAAATTTTGATCCTCCTCCCCACTTCATGCCATGATGTCCAAGAAAAATCATATAATACTACTTCTATGAATTTGTAATTTCATCCCAGAAAGAAAAGAATAAGATAAACATTTTCTGTTTGTTTTTCACTTTCACAGCAACGCCATCCTTACTTGCTTCTAGATGGTCACATTTTGCTGACATTTACAAACATTTCATGTTGATCTTACATGGGTCACATCAATCATCTATACAGTTTCAATGACACTTTGTTAAATAAACTGTCATGAAAGATTTATAGAGAATTTGATAAAAGTAAAGAAGATGTAGTTTAGCTTTTAAAGATGCATTACCCCTTTTCTGAGGTGTAATATCAACTCTAAAATACCATTAAGCTTTTCTGGCAGGAGATTAAGTGAGAAAATAAAATGTACTCTTTCATCAGCACCCACTTATTTGCATCTCTTGTGATTCTGCAAAATGCTGTGAGAAAAGATCACCTGCAGCATTCCTGGAGGAAAAGGGAACCTCACTCCCATTTTGTGTGTTCTCTTTGTTTCTACTAATGCTTGGCAGAAGCCATTAATGTTCTTAACCCATCATCTGAGCCAAAAAATGACCTCCAGATTAAAAACAAAACCAAACCAAACCAGTCTATTTCAGATTAACATCTTTTTGAAGGTAAGCTGATATTCCCAATTTCCCTCTCAAACAGGGAACACAGACAAGTAAAACACTTACATTGGAAGCCCTTCTTTAGATAAATGTGGCCTACAGCACACTCATTAAGATGTATTTAAATTTTCATACCGTCTGACATCAATTCAATATTTGAGAGCAGCTAACAATGGTCGCACTGTTGGGAAGGGCCCTAATTATACTTAGTTTACTAAGAAGAATCAAAGTTTGAAAAAACTCTTTTCATCAGTTTTCTGCTACTGGCTGATCTAGTTACAAAACTAATTATTTGTTACATCTTTCCATTTACCTGCAAAGTCAGCTATGCCTGCTACTCTGCAGCAGTTCTGCTTGTTACAGAAGATGGGCAAGGAAGCCAGCATGAAAAGGTGTTCTCCATTTCACCATTATGTCTTGAAAAACTAGAAGCGATGAATTAACACTTCGAGGAAAAGTAACAAAATAAGGAATCTTTCATCTCTCTTAAAGACCATTAAATTTTGAAATGAAGAGGACAGCAAGAAATATTCCTTTAAAAATGCTGCAGTTATACAGTGCGATGCCTACTGACAAATCCGTCACAACTGTGTGCAAAGTTTTGCATCTTCCCTCTAAGAGAGCTCCTGTTGCCTTTGTGTGGTTACCCCATCCCCAGAGTCTCACAAAAAAAGCCAACAGCGATCGGATAAATCTACTGTTTAAGCAAATAACTCAAGAAAACCAAGTATTGTTTCAGCAGTGCAAGTTTCTTCACAAGAAAGAGAATTATAAAATTATGTTGGATTTCCTACAGAGTATCTATAACCAAAAGAAAGCAGATGTAGGTGCAGTGGTGTAAGACACCCAGTAAAAAGCCATGGCAAATCAATCTCCCACTAGTCTGCGAGAATAACTTCCATAAATATAACCAGTTACTTTGAAGGTTTTCTCACACTGTTTTCCTCCACCTTACAATTTCTCTATCAATAACGCAAATACAAAACACAGCATAGTTTCACAACTAGCTGAACACCAAAGTGTGCACTATGTTTACGTTATGATTGTGATCTTGCCGTCTGTGGTCCTGAGATCTTTTATACAGGTACCTTTAATATCTGCTTCACAATAAAAAGACAAAATTGCATTCTTCAACCAGCATCACAGGGCTGACCTCATAAAACCCAACATCCTCCAATACTCTATCTCTTCAGTCCATTACATCCTCCATTAACCACACTGCATCATCCCTTGACACTGGGCGAGCAACTGGACCTGCAGGTTTGGATTCCTGCTTATTCGGGTCCTGCTGCTGTCGGATTCGAAGACCCTGAGCTCATCTCTGCAGTCGTTACAGGGAGGAGCACCCGAGCTCACCCCTGCAGTCCTTACCGGGAACAGTATCCTGATACTTGGGCTGCAGGAATGGATTTTTTAAAAGAAACTGAGACACATCGTATCTGTTCAACGTGCTAGAGTGCTAACTCTGAGATTCCTACTCGCATCACTCTAAGCTTAAACTTCTGGCAGGTTCGAATCACTCAGTCAACTGCTCTTTAGAAAGGTAACATTATGGACTTGACTTCTACATAACTCACTGAACTGACTTTACTCTCAGAAATAGCTGGTTCAGGGTGAATTTCAATCAGCAATTAAAAAAGAAAAATCCAACCTGCAGCCATAATCACAGTAATAAGCAGCATCTCAACTACGTTAATTTGTAGATATTGTAACTACTATATTATCAGCAGTGTTTCTAGAGACTGTGAATGAAAAAAAAAAAAGGCTAGGAGTTTAAAGGCAGCAATTTACTCAGTTATTCAACACATCTGTCAAATATATTACTGAGTGGTAAATGAATAAATATTGGATTTCAATTGCTATGACTAGAAATAAATGACTAGCCATTCTCCAAGCAGCAGCACCGTGAGCTACAGGCTTTCAGCATGGGCTTATTTAAAGAAAAGCAGAATAATTAAAGTAATTCCAATATTCTGAAAAAAAATCAGTGATTTGATAGATTGCTAAAACATAACTGCCTCTCCTTTACCACACATCATATGGTCTTCATAAAAAAAACCAGACTAACATAGATATACTACTCCTACTGGATACCCCAAAGATTCAAACACTTGAGGACTGAAGACACACTCCTTTTTGAAATTACTATTCCAAATATCTGCAAATATTCTGAAAATAATTTGCATGCATTCAAAACTGCCAGAACTAAATGCATTTTTAATGTTTAGGTCACCTACTAATGACTTTTTACTGTGTTAAGGTATTAAATTATGTGCTGCATAAGAACTTCACTATTGTTCTGTGAAAATCAATTGCGCCAAACTTGTGACTATTGAAAATAAGTTAGAATAATATTAGCTATCACAGAACTGATGGATATGCATATGACATCAGTGCCCAACATTTTTAATTGTCCTGCAATTTTCCCATTGTATTTTCTTATTGAAAAGCACTGACATACATTGACAAAACAAAGAGAAATTAGTGTCTCTTGCCACTCCAATACACTTATAAGCAGTTTTGCTGAGGTTTCACTCAGACCTGCAACAACTTTTTTAAAAAAGTGTCACATGCTCTGAAACAGGGAAAACACACAAATCACTCCAAACTTAATGAATTTCAAAGTCACAATGTAAGTGGAGGAGCATCCTCAACCTCACAGGATGGAATTAAAATGTTCATCTCCATGTAACGGACATGGTGGATATGCTTTAAACCATCCTCACGTGAAGTGAATTTATTAGAAAATATCGTTGTAAAGGAGCAGACAGTATTGGATCAACAAAGCAACTGCCTCTTCCTCATTATGGTAGCAAAGATGATTAATGGTAACTGACTCACTTGACTCCAGTGTCTTAGCTGCTAACTGAAGGCAGCGCTGAGAGACAAGGCTCTGCTGACCAAAACAGACTTTCTACCCTAATGTACAAGATTACAAATTAACAAATTACCAATTAAAAAATAATTTTAAATTAACTATAAAGATTAACTGTTTCGCTGCAAACCTCAACTTTGATGATCTAACTGTTCACGGATGTTTTTCTTCTTTTCCTTTCCTTTTTTGTTTTAAAAACAATGACCTAACCCATGACTTCCCTACACCTTTAGTATTACTGGGAGCACTTAAAAACTTAAGACACACACAGTCGTTAAAACTATTTTTGTAACACCAACAATTCAGCTACAATTCCTGCATGTTGCAGGTTTCACTTCATGTGCTCTGGCAGGGCTTAGCACATTGAAAAATCATCTAAACAAGTTTAATTCCTGCCTGTTGTTACCTACCTAGGTTCGGGTTGATACAGATCATGCATAGAAGGTGGCTGAAATCATCCCTTCATTGTGCAAACATCAGCCAACAGGGAACACCAATGACAACATGCACCCCACAACCCAAACGCATCGTTTCAGCTTAGATGTGGGAGTTAAATACTCTGCTGGTACCAACATCCAGCTCTGGGTTGCTTCTACTACGGCCTTATGGTCAAGATGATCAGTGGCCTCTTAGTTTGACATTTTAGATTTTCCCAGTCTTTATCACCATGTGTTACAGGCTGTTAGAGAACTACACAACAGGATTAACTAATGGCAATAACCCTCTTTTGTAAGAGAGGATTACTGTCACTCAGCACTAGGGGAAACTGAAAACCAGGAGTTCCTTTTGTGGTATTTATTTAATATTCTACTCTGTAATCTGTTTGCAACAGTATTAGTGCAAAATGTCATGGGAAGATGTAAACACTCACCAGATTCCTCTTTGTACCTACAAACAGACCAAATGAAAAACAAAAAACAGTTTGTTTCCTGTCACTCAAACTGTTCCAAGATCCTGATGCTCTATGTTATTTAACGTTTTCAGCTGACTTTGGGGACATTGTAGACTGCTCTGACGAGGCATGTTCTAGTGTCAGCCAACAGTTTATCCCTGGCACGCTTGTCAATCAAAATAAAACTAACAGACGGCTTTCTTTGTTTCAAATGAGCTTTCCCTGGTCATTAAAATTCACTTTTTATTACAAAAACTACCATTTGGAGAGAGCAAATTGAAATGTTCATGGTTCCTACTGCATCAACTTTTACTGAAGTTGGCTGCTGCAGAAGAATCTTGAAAATATAAGAAATGTATCATTTCATCACCTGCATGCTACCTATTATTGGTGTCTCTACAGCATGCTGACTGCAGAATGGTCGTATCATATTAATGCCTGTAACCAACGTTTTGGCAACAGGATGGCATTATTTCCTTTAGTTTTTTCACCAACAGTGTATGGAAGTCTACAAAACTAGTATTTTCCTAGGACTGAGCAGCAGGAGTAGAGTTGTATCTCTTCAGACAGCATAAAAATACAGTAGAGTGTCTACTTTTTAGAAAGCATTGGGTTTTCTATTCTAAATATTGAGGAAATCATGCTCTCTTAGATTAGATTTGGAAACTTATGGAAAAAGCATGTAAGTCGATACAATATTACATCTAGAATATGTATTCCTGGCAACGTAATAAAGTACTTCCAGCAACACCAACTTAATTTTTGGGAGATAAATCAAGAAGCTATCCAAATATAACCTGACAAAAAGTCATGCTTTCCAACCAGCCTTTGTGAAACAGCATGCAGCACGATGATTTGTAATGATGTACAAATCATGTAAAGGAAGCCACTGTTTTATCTGAAGTTCCCACATGAGTTAAGAGTATAGACCGCTGCAAATACCAGATTTCCTTTTCCTTTTTAATAACAGTATATTAAAAAGCCCTAACAAACAAGGTTTCAAAATCATTATCTTTCTTCTCTACAGGGAAATCGTGCATATAGTTTCTAATTTTGTCAATTATGAACACGTGGGATTTTAGTTATTATAAACACACTTTCCTTCCACTGACAGTGATTTAAATCCCATCCTACGGAATTATTTGCAGCCCTTAAAATCAGACTTTTTCTTTTGTTAACAAGCACAATCCTCTGCAACTTCCCTTGGAATAAGATGGCAAAATGAAAATGAAAATCTCCTCTTTCTATATCTTCTACAGACTATATTTCAAACATAGAAAGCCACTAAAAAAAAACCAAAAAAAAACCAACAAAACCAAAAAAACCCTGAAATGGTCTAAGATATTGTCCTGGGTAATGCAACACTTTAAGCTGTAAGATTAAAATAATAATAAAAAATACTGGCTGTAATTTGGAGGAAAAGAAAACAGGAAATAAACATCCAAACCTTAGCGTCGGTGCTGAGCGCGAGCCCTAATCCTTAGGTCACAGCTTAGCTCTATGTAACGGATAGCCTTTGCACACAAGAAGGCAAAAGCCCGGGCAAGTTACCCAGTATCTGTACCGTAAGTATCCTGTCTTTCTCAAGACAAGTTCAGTATAAACTCTCTATCCTGTCCTTGCAAATAATAACACTCGGTTACAAACCCATCGTGCTACCCTGCCCTAATCACTGTCGCTACTACTCTCCTTTGTACTGCAGACAGATTCATTTTCTCCCTAATAATAATATTTATGACATGTAGCATTTGGCACATAAAGTAAAAGCAGTTTGGCTGGTAGAATTCATAATTTGGAAATGGAAATAATTAGAATTAATTACAGCTTCAGACAGACGCACACATTCCTGTCGCATGAGTGGGAAAGGATACCCACTGGACTCGCCAAGCTCTGCAAGCGGTGGGCATCTATACCAAACACGGGGGCAAGTTCCTCCGCATCCTAGGTCCTCCCACAGAGGATGACCTAGCAAAGAAACTGGCCCTTAAACTCTCATCTATACTCAGTCATCCCCTAGGGGTAAAAACCTGTCACATTAAGAGAAGAATGAATAGTCTTTTAATGTTATTAAAAATCTTTATTAAGTGGAATGACTCCTCTTGAGTATTAGGCAACATAATTAGTCAAGAAGAATAACAAAAGTTACGTATTCTTAAAAAGATGCATTGTTTTAGCACCTTGACCGAGCTGCATTTTCTGAATAAAACTCCCAGAAAGAACAAATATGCCCGTTTTTCCTGAGCTGCTATTTAACATTGTGAGCACTCCTATGCCCTGTATTGGACAGTGAGGCCTGAAACACATCAGGAAGAGGAGGGGTCTCTCTTCTTCCTTATTCCCTCTCCCACCCTGGATTGGGAAAGGGAAATTAAAGATTGCTATATGCAGAGCAGTTCTGAGAGACCATGAATCCACTGTGCTTAACATCAGAGCAATACATCCCAGTCACCACACAACAGTTTGGGTTGGGAGGCAGCTGACAGCCCACCGAGCCCCAAGCCCCTGCCAGGGGCAGGGACCCCTCCCACCAGCCCAGGTTGCCCCCAGCCCCGTCCAGCCTGGCCCTGAGCACTGCC
>JAVJGJ010000034.1:21053056-21068961 GCA_035590215.1 Microhierax caerulescens
GCCCCCCCGACACCCCGCGCTCCCCTCCCAGCACGGCACACAATCAAGCTGTTACGTACCTGTATCTCCCCTTTTTCAAAAATACTTATTTTGAAGCAGTTGGGAGGGTTCTTTTACCCTCCCAATTTTTAAGGGAAAAAAAAGAAATGACAGAAAAACTGGTTGAGTTTTACTGTAATTCACATTATACCGTGCAATGTTTGAAACAAAAATGCTGCACATTTCCCCCGCAAAACAGACGCAAATGATGACACCCCAGTGGCCAGACACTGCCCTTCCAGTCAAGCCTCTACTGCTTCCTTTAAGGAATATCACCACGTTTTATCCAAACTGAACTTTAAGCGTGTTTCAACACAACGTTTACCACATCCCGAGCAGCCACCACTCGGACCACTTTTCCAGATCTTCATGACCAGCACTTGTGGATGATGCCTTGGAAAAAACCCTCTCCCACCCTCTGCCGTTCTGTAACAATACAGGAGTGTGTGAAATCCCTACAAGGAAAACCAAGATGTGTTGGACCCAAAACACTCCCAGCCATGACAGCAGTGACTACCACACACCTAGGAAAACAAACCTACTTGAGGTTTGAGGTTGAGCAATGATGAAAGCCAAGATCCAGCATCCTAATACCTGCAATAGTTTCTGACCTTTCTGCTCCGAAGAATGATACTGTAAAGTTTGCATATTCTAAAACTTTAATCTGAAATAGCGGCGGAAAAAAAAGACAGAACCTGCAAGATTCATTTCTGGTGATATGAAGAGTTTCATGCTCGAGCAGTGCCGCCCCCAGGGAGCGGGAAGGGATTTTTGGTTCCTTGGTAATATTTGCAGTATTGCAGTCACAAAGGAGAGCATTTGACAGCCTCTGCCCCAGGCAGCTCCTCCTTGTCATCAGTTTTACAAAAGGGCTCCTTCCCAGAACTCCTGTTAATCAACAAAAATTATACATCCAAAGAAAGTTAAAACCCTTTAGTGGGTCTCGGGGGGCTTGGCGAGAAGGAGCGCGGAAGCGCTTCCAACTGCTGCTCAGCCCGGCAGCTGCAGCCTCGGCACTCCTGGGGCCCCCGAGCCAGCCCGACAGTCTGTGCTCACAGGTGCTCCACGCTCGCCAGCACCAGCTCGCTGGCTGTGCAGCAGGGTTTCTGCATTACCACAGTGTCAAGGTTACAGCTCCAATGCCCTGATTTCCAAGGGAAATATGGTCAGCTTGAAGCGATGAAAACTAATCTGCGCACAGGCAGCCGCCGAGCAGGAGCACCCGCCGAACCACGCATGGGCTAAAGAGGAGTTCCTGCAAAGGTGGCTTTTAATGAAATGCTGCTTCTGCTTTCCACAGCTTTTTAGCCCCGTTTCAGATATTCAAGTGGCAGCCCCAGATCATCCTATTCTGCCAACAGAGAGAGTGTATGAAAGCATAAATGAGCACAGCCCAGCCCAGGCAATTGCTGCTAATAGTGGAAGTTTTCTTTTTTAAAAAAAATAAATCCGTAACAACAAAACTTCTCTCATGCATAATCTACATTCTCTGTGATTTGCATTTGTTTTGTCTTCTGTCATTTAGCTCCTAATACCCTAAGTGGATAGATACAGGGCAAGGAGAGACCTCTAGCAATCAGCAGTAATAAGCACAGCTTAATTTTACAAAAACAATCTGAGAAACAGCAAGTCTACGTTATTTTCCCTGATCACAGATTTAGCGCTGTATTTTGAACACAGAAAATGGTTGGAAACTACACAGGGAAAAAAAAGAGATGTCTTGAAAATTATTATATATTAACATGCCTCCAGTGGACACGTATGACTAACACCACCCCAATAAGCAGAGGACCCCTACGTGCCAGGACGACTGCTAACAGTTTGGTTTGTTATACTCATTTCATTCTTCAAACTTTTGATTCATTTTTCCTGGAAGCACGTAGATGATTTGATGCTCACTATTACTGTGGACATACTTGTGAGATTGATCCTCCCCTTCCCCCTTCAGGTTTTCAAGGACAGAGGTAACGAGGGGCACAAAGCCAAAGGGGCAGCACACATCAGCTTGGAAGGAGGACAGGCTGGGCTTCAGTGAGGAGGGAGCATGACGTGCTGCACACCCAAGGGCAACCTCTGCTCCTTTTGGCATTGCTGCTTCTTCAAAAGCAGATGCCTTCTTGGACAGCCGCAGGAGATGACACCAGGGTATCATCTTGTCTTCCCCCACAGCCTCATCTCATTTCCCGGGGAAGGGCACCACTTCCGAGGAACATCTTTCAAAGGCTGCTGTAATACCTTAACACAGGTCATGCAATGGTAAGTTTGCACCCTCCTTCCACAGGGCATCCTTAAATCTAACAACCGTTTTTAAAAACCCTTACAGACACACGAAACCCTCCTTTTCCATCCCCTCTCCACAAATAAAATTAATTCCATTAAAGGCAATTGCATCAAGGTAACACGCTGCTGTAAGTAAAAAGAAATGCTTTTTTGTGCCACCACAAACCAACACCAGGTATAAACTCACAACTCAGGTGCTTCTGTCTGTTCGAACACTAGTATTTTACACTAGGAGCACATACTACTTCTTTCATGTCCAACTTTTCTCTATTTTCCTGAAAATTTGTATTGTTTTCCAGTCCTCAGAGAACCCAACCTTAGACGTTAAACTTAAGACACTGAACTACACTAGCAGGTATTTTAAAAAATCAGTTCCTGCATAGAAGCACATAATTCTTCCAAAGATCCACCATCATATCTGCTACTCTCAGTAAGATGCAAATTCAAAACTTGTATTTAAAATACTACTAAATCACACTGGGTTATTCTGTGCTTTTGAATCCATTTATCACTGTTAACCACTGGCCACAGAAGCGTAGAGCCCAGACAACAGGATGATGGGCCAGGCAGGATCTGGAGAACCTCCTGGGCTCTGAAGCAGTAAAAGAAAAAGAACTATCCACCGTACTCTGGAACTCTGTCTAAATGGCATTCTTTCAGCTGCTAAATAGTCTGATTCTGAGGACGAATGTGTTTGGAGGCACGCAGCAGGCAGTGCAGTACTACTTAGTGTTACGGAAATAAAAACAACGTATATTAATAATAACTCCTTTTTTATAAAATGATTACATACTGCTCAGAAGAGAAGATGACAAATACTTCAGTTCTTCGCTAAGCACGGTAATTGCCCATGATTTGCCTTTTATGATTATGTACTCATTTAAGATCTCACTTTTTATTCTGGCTGGGTACGTAAGGCTGGTCCACTGACTACTAGCAAAAAGGTAGGATCGTTTGAGTGTTTAAGGAATGGATTGTTCCAGTCTTGCAGCATTGAACACTCCTCTCCACTTAACGTTATGTTTGCCATAAGATAGCATGTTTTTATTACTGTCTCACTCCTACCTTTCCTGTTATTTAATGAACTTTAGCCTTCATCACCTGCAGAGACTACAGCCACTGGATCAACAAGGATGCTGGCAGAGATGCTGAGTCACTTCAGTTTTGTTTTGCCTGTCAAACTATACATTTAAAGGAAGATGGTACACTGTTAGCAATGCAACACATCAAGGATCTACAGCAACCACAGAATTATTCCTGACCTGCTGTAAATCTGCTTGCTTTCAGTTTAAGAAAACTAAAAGATCCCAGAGAGTTAATACACTACCTTCAGGTTATTAAATGTAACATGCAGAACATTACATTATTATGCTACACATGGCTAAGGAATTTTAGTATTCACAGGATTATGGTAATTAAGTCTTCCTTCACTTTGGGTGATGTGACACTTGCTTGACTATAATGTCACTCCACTTAAAGTCTGTGTAAACAACATTATCTTAGTCACTCTGCATTACATTTCCAACTGTGAGCAAAATTACAAGGTCAAAGTGGACAAGAATGTAGGTAATCCCAAGGAAACATCATGTAAATGACTAGCTCAAGGTTCAAGCTGGGTTTTCAAGGGTGGTAAAAGGCTTATGTACTACACTGGAATTTTAGCATTGTTTTGTAGAAGGTATCACTAGCAAAATGCATTTCTGTTTGTAGGGACTTTCAGTTGGTCAAAACATTGCAAACTTTTTCTTTTGTAAGGACTCAGCTGCCAAAGGAGCAAGGAATAAAAGAAACTCATTCAGTACAAAAAGCTATATGAAACTAGCAGAATATTAATCAACTCTATTAGTAGCAGATGCAAACAAAGAAATATATATTCCAATGACATCATTAACATAATATAATAAAATCTCCACTAAACTGTCAGTCAGAGAGCTGGGAAAAAAATAACCTCATTATTAAGACCATTTTTTTAAAAAATTCACTTAGCTGAATTTGCTTTACCTTTGAATATAAAATAGGAAAGCATTCATATTCCGTTTTGTGATTTCAATTGTTAAACAGACAAATGTTTTCCCCTAACTGCTACGGTAAACTCCATGCACACAGATATTTCTCAGCCTATATACATTTCAAAAAGAATGCTGCTACGGCAAAAAATGACACATCATGTGGCATCACCAGCTAAGCTACTGCTAGTGAATTTACCAGCTGTAGTGGCAGGCTCCCTTTGATACTGCTGCTTGTCTAGCTCTCAGCCACCAAAGATTTAGCATACTTTTTGGTCTTAAAGCAAACAAAAAGACTGCACAGGTGAGCAAGTTGCAATCCTACAATTAGCAGATAACAGCTTGCAAGTCCATTAGCTCTGCAGGGCTGGAACCCACCAGGTAATGCCTTTTCAGTAACAAAGCTGATTAAAGAGAGAAACTCTTGTTAGCAGTTAGACATTTCCAAAGTTGTTCAATCACTGTAAATTCACAAGTATTCAAGCCTACATACTTGGAGAAGTAACAAAGTCAGGTTGGATTGGGATTTAACTAGCCTTACCAGTAATGGGGCTTGAATAATTCCTGGGAATTCCACCTGCAGAGAAGTGGTACCCAGGGAAATGTCACTGCCATACAGATCCTTGCAAATGTCATTTCAGTCATTTCTATCTTAAACAGTAGCTGTAGGAGATTTAATTAACGACAAACTACACTCTTTCAAGTTCTCTCAGGTAGGAATTACGTTCGGAAGTTCACTGATAAAAACAGGCCTTTGCCAAACAACTACAGGAGTAAAATCTGTCAGTGCCAACATTCAGCTTGCTGCTGTTGAGGACATGGGCTGTCAGCAAAACCCAGCTCACTCCCCATTTTGTGCTGCAGACTCACTGGTGTGGGTAGGAATACACAGTTCATAACCTGGTCAGTGGCCATCCAGGCTGCATTCTTCTTCCAAATGTCAAATTACAAACATCTTCATTTTTAAAAGGCAAACCATGGAAGAAACTGTGATGTTGTTAGCTGTATATATTTATACAGTACACATTTAAACTAGAACAAGTGTTAATAGCCATTAGTCCCTTGAACTTGAATTCTTCTTCACAGTAACATTACTTCTGATAATATAATCAACTTTTCATATATATATATATATATATAACTTTTCATCTATATAGTGTATAATCAACAGGTGCAAGTGTGACAGGTAGATATTAACAGCTAAAGGTAAAAAAAAAATAATATTTTTCACTTTACACCACTTTCTACTCTGTGTACGACACACGAATTTGTCCCTTATCTTTCTTCTCTGCTGATGCTAATTAGGAGGGCTGCACAGTCAAAGCAGGGTCTGCATTTTGCTGGGAAAACCCCACTCTGCATATTTACCTGGTTGCTCCTGGAGCAAGTTAACATGAGCCATCCGTGACAAAACCCCCTTTAGTAAATTCATCAGCATGAAGAACTTTGCAGATAAGATGCAGGGACTGCTTCCCTGTCAAACCTACATTAACGAGCATAACTCAATTACACTACTGATTATACGTGATGAATTATTTGTAGCTTTTTAAAACTTCTTTGCAGCCACAGATAATGGAAAACACAGTGTTCAAAACTTATGATCCAAAACCATGCAGCCTATGACTACAGCCAAAATCAGGATTCTCTAATCAAAATCAGGATGCTCTGTGTGAAGAAAAAAAGGTGCTTCCCAGATGGGACGGTTTGGAGATCTCTAAACAGAAAAGGATGTGCAAACACTGAAAGCAGCAGATCTACTCTTTCTGTGCAGTACTCTGCACTTTCACAGCAATGTACTGCCATCCTTGAAAAAACGCTGCAATGCAACTCTTAAGATTCTTGTGAAATAAGAAACAGAGATATTTGGTAAGAATAACACTGTTTAAACTGAATTTTACGAAATTCAGTCATTTTAGCCCATTGCCATAGTTGGTTACAACCAGCAGATCATTTCATATTTGAAATATTTCAGTATTCACCAACCTTACCTGTTGCATGTTGATGATACCTGTCACATATATTATGATATGGTCTTACTACAGGATTTAATGGGAAAACAAATACAAAATAAGTGCATATAATATTACTACTACAAACAGGCAAAATACCATCGAGATCAGTGACTTGGTGTCTATTTTGGCAGGAGCTCAATCTGGCCTAATGACTTATGGTTCAGATTTAGCCAAGCTTCCCAGTCATGAATGACTTTGTGACTTCTTCACTATGTTTTCTTTGAAAAGTAAAGGTTTTCTGTATGAGATTGGAATTTAATTGTTTCCTTTTGAGACAAATACGCTTTTGGATGGAAGCTGATGGAAAGGGCAATCTGATGTCAAAAGGGCAGCAGTACAGTGAGATTATGTACTGAGGTCTAGGGCAGGACAGGCAAACAAGGGGGATCTCAGATCACTTCAGCAGATCCTTATAAATAAAATCTCAGATAACAGGCTTTGTTTATTCTGCAAAAATGCATATCGGCAGGTCAAATCAACCTCTGTTATGGTAACTACTTAAGTTACTTTCTTATTAACAAATTTGCCTGATAGCATAACAGAACTCTCATCTGTGAGCATCTGGAATGCAAGGGGCGGGGGAGTTTAAGTAATTAGGAATGAGATGTCCTGCATCTAGAGGGAATGAACTGTCCTCTTGCCTTTGGGGGGTGGGGGTGTAAATAAACTGCAGCTAAAGAAGGCTCATGCGGTAGCAAATCAACAATGCTACTATCTCATGGCACAGAAACCAGAGAACAAACTCCCAGTGCTAAGGACAAGAGGAAAATCCTGCTTTGCAGAATAGTGTTGCACTGTTGAATTAAACATGACATGTTTCACTTTCTATAACATTTAGCACACTATTTAATATGAAAAATATTTGAAAACTCTCTTTAGAATTCAGAATCACCACTGTGACACTTTTTCTGTAGCCCTTAACAAAGCACTCCCAAATAGGACTATTAAAATTATTACTAAACAAAGCTGAGAGAGAAAAGCACATGAAAACTTTCAATTCATTCATCAAACCTCTCCCCAGATTTCTCATCTGTTGTCATTCCCCACTGCCCACGTGGTACAAACCTGAATACATGAAGGGGGAGCAGGTAAAGATTGCTTTGGAAAACGCCAAAGCAAAGCATTCATTTTACACTGCGTAGACTTGCACTGATACATTTCAATGCCCTATCAAAATGATTAGCTTTGGAAAATCTGACAAACGCTGCTCTTACAGGTTACCTTCTCTAACCAGACAACACTCTTACGGAAAAAACCACCACCCATACACAAACACCCAACCCACATGCTGAAACCAAAATGCTACCGAACAGACGCGCTACCCCCTACACAGTTAGCCCCTACACAGTTAGTTATCCCCTCTGGACACCACGCAATGAGGACTGAGTTTCTAAGTTAACTCACGCCGCTCCCCGCACCCCTCGGAGGGACGGGGCAGACCCGGCAGGCCAGGCCACTCCAGCGATGCCACAGCAGCCTTGGAATTCACCAGCTGTGGGCACAGCCCCAGGGTGAGACGGCTGCACCACCAGGCTCCAGCACCAGGGCAGAGCCAGCCCCAGATGCAGGAAGCCGCAGCGACTTTTCTGCACAGGATTCCCAACTAGGACATACGTGCAATGCGAAATCAGCCAAGACAATCCACATATTCTGTTTTCCACGCATGTGTGTATTACACACTGCATATTTTCTATCTTGCATGTACTTTAAACAAAAATCAAAAGTAGTACCTTTAACTGAAAAATATTTATTTCCTCAAAATATTTTCTTCTAACATACTACTTGCTTTTGCAGCAGTACTAAGTTGAAGGGGAGACTTTAATTTGCAATGTTGGTAGCACACTGGAACATCCTCCTTCTTCTGTGTTAGATGAAAAGCGCACCTAAGTAGTATTAAAATACTTCAAGGTGATTGATTCATGCAGAACTGATGAACAGACATAGATTTGAAGCATATAAAGTACAGGCAGGTCCTACTAAGATTATTCCCCTCTACACAGTGTACCCAAATAGAAACCTACTCATGGCATTTAATATCTGTATTTCCAATGGTTTAAGATATGTAAAGACTCACTCTTTGCAAGGCTAAACCCCTAACAATGGGAATGTTCCCCTATTACTGTTCAAAATTTATTCACTTATGCCAAGAATGCTTCCCTAGGAACAGCTTCAGAAGTCCAAACGCCTTCAAATCTAATATTTCATTTCACACCATACACTTCCCCTGACACCACACCACCACCCATTAGCTCACTATTTCTTGAAGAACTTTACTTTTTGGGCTTTTCCTTCCTCTGTATTTACTCTTGCTTAAACGACGTGGAGAATCACCAATGTCATTCTTCATTTTTTTTTAATAATTTTCTCATCAATTTTATTATGGTCATGTCAGTAGCATCACTAAATTTATTCTGTTTTCATATATACTTGAAAAGATCTATATGGAACACTCAATGGATGCAACACTCACTACAAAAAAAAATTGTGAGAAACGTAGTAAATGCAAGTTCACTTTTTATTTGCCAAGTACCACCCAATGCTGCTTTGCCTCCTGGCACAGGAAGCTAACGGGGCACCATTTTACCTGCAACGTGTTTGCAGGAATAGCTCAGTCAACAAGAACAACAGTAAAAACACAACCCAAAACCCCACAACTTTTATCCTGCAAGAAAATATTGGTATTTTAGCTCACTTTAATGTTGAGTGACCATGTGTGAAAAGATGCCTCTTCTAAAACCTTCTAACATTCCACTTTGCTTTTATCATGCCTTTTAACAGGCATTCTGTACAGACTGCAATGCATTTAGTACTGACACCACATCTCACCAAAGCAACTTCCCTAGAGATTTTCACATCAGTTATTCCAAACATTTTGGGGGGAAGGGGCAGATTTGAGCATTTAGCAGCAGAAACTCATATAATCTAAGACCAGCAGAGCCAGCTGCTAACTACCCAGAGATGCCTTTCTTATCCATCATGGCAGGCATGCAACATGCTAACTTAATGAGTTTCAGAGCACACAGCCTCTGAATTCCTTCTGAACTGACTGTTTGCTATGCGAACAGCATAAATCCTAAATATTTTGAAAACATGAAGTCGAAGAAATCTTTTCATTCTAGTTAAAATAATACTTTTTTTTGAAACCAGAAAGTTTTGCAAAACATTCTCACTTAAACAAAACCTGTGAGCGGGTTTCAGAAGTACTGCAAGAAAAATGGATATTTTTAGTCCTTTGCTCCATCTTCTACATTGAAGTAGTATTTTTCCACATGATTCCCCCCCACCAGCATGGCCACAGAGCTTCTATCCTAGAAGACAGAAAAAGAAGAACTACAAGAAAGAAAACAGAGAAAATATTCAAACACAGGAGTGGTCCAAATTTTAAATAAAATAATTATTTTAAAAATGATAACTTTTTCAGCACTCTGTATTACTGAGCTGTATCTCTTCTGTACTACTGATTTCTAAATTATTCAGGAACTACATTCTGCAAATGCATCTGTGCAAGTCCAAGTGTGAGCCGGCTCCGTCAATTTGATTCTTCCACATGTAGTACATCCCTAGAGGTTACCTAATGAAAGTGATGCTGAGCGAAACCCACTGCTGAACACTGCTGGTTTTAATGAGAAAGTTTTGTGGGTTTGAATAATCCTTTTTAACGTGTTTTACCTCATGCATTTCTGATGTAGGACAATGGCAAAACTTAGTAGCATTAAGACCATTTTTCATGACTTTCAAAACTCTGGTCTTTGAGAATATTGGAAAAAAATGTGCGTCTGTGTGTGTTTTGGAACATGGAAGACACAGGACGATGAATTTTGTGCTTGTCCTTCAACACCCCTTGGCAAGGGGCTTCACAGCTCAGCTACCCAGCACGTGAAGTACAAAGTATGACTCTGTTTTGCTTGCATAAGAAACTTTATAATGCACTTCAGGAGCAAAATATCAAGTAACTCTGCCTGGAAAGAAGAGAGTATTAACTTATATATCTATTTCATTAGATGTAACACCACTTTACTGAAAAAACCAAAGAAAATGGCAAATGCAAAAAGGTCAAGAGGATTGACAGTAAGCCTGCAAGCCAGAGCACACTGGGTCAGAGACCTGCGAAAACTTAAATACTAGAATGACAGTAAATCTGCAAGCTATTCTCCATCATATAACATTATACCAATTACCAATGTCTTCCAAAAAAGGCTATGAAAAAAGTTGTATTAAGATGTCATTTTTTCATTCTTCCTCAATCTAAAATTATACCCAGCAAATTTAACTTAAAAGATCATAAGCAAGGCTGAAAGAAAGAGTTTGCAGTGAGTGAGACAGCATCATTCACTCAGGGGACTGAAATAAAAGTCTGCATTCATTATTCAGACTGTTACACAAATCAATTCAGATCTTTAAGTAGACAAAGTATATTCCTCTGTTGGACCAGTTTCTAACCATTGCATTGCTGATTTTACTAGCTTTGTCTTCCAGTAGTCTATGGGTGGTGACAAAATCTTCCTTTTTCTCTTGGAAGCAGATTTCACAGCCCCAGGTATATCTGAAAATACTTTGGATTATGGACAGAAGTAAAGAACTCGCCGATAATGCAAGGACAGCTTTCTCCCCTTTGCGTTCCATGACATGAAATGGGCTGCAAATACTTGCTTATATGCAGCTCAGTATAATTTACAGAATATTAGGTAGCAGTTTCAATGGCTTGAACAGTGCGGCAGAGTGCTTACTGACTGTCCTGCTTAATCTAACAGGTAGTTTTCCTCATTTCAGACTGCAAAAAACTTACAATGCTTGAAAATCTGCTTCCACTGTAAGAATTCTCAGCTAAATCCTGCTACTTGTAGTGTGAAAAACACACAAAAACGTACTTTCTTTAATAGGTAGTATACATTCTTCCCAGTCGCATAAGCTTGCTTAAAACAGCCCTAGGAAGACATTCTCGTGTCTGATTTTCAACCCTCCTTTCCACAAGAGGAACATAGGAGAAGAATTTAGAATTCATAACTGCAAATATTTCCAATTCTTTTCTTTAGAATTGCTGCAGTTTGCCTTCACTACACTATAAGCACATTTTAAACAGTTTAAATATGCTCTGCTTTTTCTCATAGGGTACTTCAGTACTGTCAGCAAAGGAAAAACACGCACATGCTGATGATTAGGTGAGCTGCATTTATCCTTCTGCTTGTGATATATGCTACGGCTACTGATAACACAAAGTTGCTAATGTACTCCTACAAGAAAACCAAAACTGATGTGAAAGGAACTTGATGAGTCTTAATGCAAATAATACTCCTAGACCCAGCCTGTAAAGGCTTCAAAAAGCTTAATGATTTTCTCAGATGTGCCGTAACAACAAAGAATCTCATGGTTCAGTGTCAAATGTCTGCTAGAAGCCAATGTTCATCACAACCAGAATGACTTGTTCATCATAGATTCCATCAATAATTGTTTCAGTATGTGAATGTGATCAATGTAGCTCTCATCAAGTATAAATCAAGCTATGTATTTTCTAATGGGACCTTCAACATTCTCATGGATCCTATTCAACAGCAAGATTCAATCAATACACGAGCTCAAGCGATCAGACATCTTTCTCAAAATGGTAGTTATTTACAAGTACAAAACAATAAAAACATCCTAACGCTCCTGGCATAAAACATTTAAATAATGTGGCTGCATACTGAATAAGGCAAATAAGAAAGCTACTGCGCAGCACTAGGTCACATTAGAACTGCATTTAAAAGCTGCCCAATTTACACTCATATGACCATGTTTAAATTTTATATCTAAACAGTGATGTCAGTGGCAAAAACTCCATTAAATCAACAGTGCAAGAAACGTTTATCAAAGATAAAGGAAATACTAAGTGTATCCACTTAGAGCTCCTCATTTCCTAGAAAAGTCATTTTCATTTCTACAAGGTAACAGCAAAGTTAAGCAGATTCAGTTCTTTTTTGGTGCTGCTTGCTGAGGAATGACTACCAAACTAAATAAGATGAGCCACTGCTGCTGCTTAACTCCCCTTTAGCAGTTTCTTATTTTTACCAACTACTTTATAAAACACGGTTCACGGATGATATGTCACAGATGAACGCAGACTGACCTGGACCTGGGCATTTTACCACAAAGACTGTTCTTTTTAGTAGCCATAAAACATGTTTTTACGTGTGAAAAAAACGGAGTTCAAACTCTCAGGTTTGAAACATTAAATTATAAACATGAGACCATAAATACATCTCGGGGTTCTGGGTATATCTGCCTTCAAAGATTCAGGGATCCTCAATTTTACCACCCTGTCTTTTCATGCTGATCTCCTCAGTGACTAAATAAAGCTAAAATACTATCCAATGAGACAAAATATTTATTGAATAGTGTAATTGTAAAACTCATCTAGTTACACCATCTATGAAAGCCTGTTTAGTGTGTAATGAGTTTTGAATCAAATGGTGTGTTTTGGTAGTTCCAGAACAGTTTCAGGTTACAACTGTGATGCAAACCTTTCCTCAGAGCCGGTTCATCTCCCACTGCCATTTCAGAGGGATAATTCTGCTCGCAGACAGAGCGAGCCATGTGCGTGCAGAGCGCGGCATTTCTCCTGAGGAGCAAACAGTTGAACCTGGCCATCCAGTGGGTGTGGAACCTCCCTCTGCCTTGGGAACTTTGAATCCTGCAGGTTTTCCTGAAAAGTTACACCGTGATCCCTGTCAAAGACCACAAAGCCAACTACCAAAACCCTGTCTGGCACACATTTATGAACGCAGAGCAACCACCGAACAAAGCAGCAGCGAGCAGCAGACATGGTCCTCTGCATTGGGCTCGACATTCTGACGGCACCCACTTCACATCGCTCCATCAGAATACCTCCACATCCTCAATGTCCTTTTATGTCCTACTGGAAGGAAAAGAGCTCTATTCTATACACAACATGCAAAAAACATACTCTGAGTCCCCTGACACTTCTCTGGTCTATTCCCAACGTCTGTGCACGCTCCAGAAAGGCTGACCAACACTGTAACTCCTTGGCACACTCAGGAGAATCCTCACAAGCCTCTCCAGTGACAATCAGTAAGACTGAATACCTGAGAGCAATTTCAGACTTTTTCAGATGTTTCCCCCCCTCTACATTCACTTATTAACACTTTTTTATATTTTTTTTCAAATCAGCTCTGGTAATTTTAAAAGTGAAAGGGAAGCCTGCTTTCTTTGTGCCTGTTAGACCTTGTACTTGAAAAAGAAAAGGCAAAAGGAGCAAGTGCGCAGAGGTTGCAGAGCTACTTGCCCCTCAACTGACATATAGTCTTCCTTTTATAATAATTTCTGAAATAAAAGAAGGAGAGTTATATATTGATATATAATTCAGGAGATTTCATATTTTTCAATTAAATGCCTTTCAACCTTTGCTCTTTAAAGGTTATAGAAATTCATGATTTTAGCCTCTCTTCAGAGTTCCTATCTTTAGTCATAAGGTCAATCAAATTCCCCTTTTCAAATGTTACATCTTTAAAGAATATGGTAAGCAGAACAAAAACAATATCCTAAGTGAGGTCAGAAGATTTCATAACCTTTACCGATATTCCTAACATTCTTATTCCATTACTGGCTACCATACCCCTTCTCCTTTCCATTTTTTCCTCTCTCCATGTTTCATGTGTGTTTCCAGCTATTCTGCTGATGTCTCTATAGTTCAAAATCATAAATGGATCCAATCCACTTTAGTTCTTCTGAGGCTGCTACTTTGCTGTAACAGCTTGCAGAATTTCCAGGCCTGCCTTTCTGTCCTTACTCCATAAATACTACTAATGAAATACCACAGTTTGATGTTTCAAAGCTATCTTAAGTTTCCTTTTAGAAGGGATTACACTAAAACAAACTTAATAAACTTGAATGAGTTACACTTGCAATTGTTTTCAAGTTGTATATATCAAATTCAGTTTTTTGAAAAAAGCTATGTTTATTAAAATAAAACCTGTACCACTAAAATTTGACCATTGATTTTAAGAAATTATATCAAGCAACCAATAAAAAAAACACCTACCGCAAAGCTGTAACTGCATTTCCCTATTGAGATGAAGACACATGGAACTGCCAGAAATAGGAGAAATTTCTTAGCACTTAACTGAAAAAAAGTATTAGATTACTGCAAAAAATTCAACAGAAAACCAGATGGTAAATACATTTTATGTAATCAGAATAAAAGAAAACACCTGAAAGAAAATACCCGTAAAGGCAATTTGAACTCATTTTCTTTCCACTTCTTCTGACTTCAGTTCAATTAGAGCTAAACTGGTAGGTGCTTAAAATCAAGAAAAGAAGCATAGGCATCGATGGACAGCCTAAGCAATTAGTATACAACTGAGTCCCACTATGCTCACTAGCACAGACATTCACCAAGTGTTGGTGACACTCACTCACACTTGGCTAGAATAGTGCAGAGTCTGTTTTGAGAAGCCACCAGACCTTTAAAAAGCAGTTGTGCAAAGGAGCAAAGTTTATCAGATTGTATACTGCGTATAACTTGGAGTGATTCAAAGTCATCTGGAAGATTTTTTATTTTTCAAGTAGGACTGTGCATTCCACAAAGGCTGCTCACTTTTGTCATCTCTAATCAGCCTGCTCGTTGCACACCACCAGTATCTTCAGCAGGGCCACCAGTGCTCCCCCTCTCACCACCACCCCCACAGGAAAGAAGTTTCTCTTAAACCTAACAGTTCCTTTCCAGAGAAAGGTTACTGGTTGGGTTACTCTCTCCAAACACAATAATGATTTAATTACTAATACTAAAGGGTTAGTGCTGGTCATGGGTTTGGGCTGTCTCCGAGCAGTGACTCACCAGCTACGCCATTTCAGATGACATCTCTCCCACAGGGGCGCTCTGAGCCACAGACGTATTGCTCCAAACAGACCCTCCTATATCACTGATGTCTAAATTCATAATCTGGTTAACATATTTTGCTGTCAGGGTTAAGATACACCATCTGGACAATTCTGCTACAAATTCTTTCTTGGCTAAATGTATTTTTTTACTGTAATTTGCTTCATTTCCTCTTAATATAATCACAGAACATTGCTTGTGTGGGTACACTCTGGTGACCTGAGAGACCTTTCTATCAACTTCAGAATGTCTCACCACACTCTTTCTTTATTTCAACATCACCATTTTCTTATTTATCTTCTTAAGAAAATGTGATATTGGAACCGGCTGCTACAAAATGCCAATTCCATCAATGTCCTCTAAATGGCAACTGATGATTTTCAAGTTCATACATTTTAGAGAACTACCCATTGGTTTTTCAGCCACCACATCAGAATAACTGGGCACTCTCCCAGTTTTACTCCTCTTACTGTAATTCTTCAGTGTACCTTATTTGTGCTATAGCAATTCAGAAATACTCTCTTACCAACTATCAGAGAGTCACAGGGTGGTGGGGCTGGACGGGGCCCCGGGAGCCCACCGAGCCCAGCCCCCGGCTAAAGCAGGGTCACCTGGGGCAGGCGGCTGGGAATGTCCCCAGGGCAGGCGACTGCACGGCCTCTCCGGGCAGCCTGTGCCGGGGCTCGGCCACCCTCA
>JAVJGJ010000034.1:21074851-21086351 GCA_035590215.1 Microhierax caerulescens
CGCCCGCCCCCCAAGCCCCTCTCTACCACAATCCAATGTATGTGACAAACATGTCGACATCCATTTCAAACTGCACCTCAGAGCCCGAAGTCCATTTTCACAAGGAGACAGCTGTCTATAGCCACGGCCCGGAGAAACTTGCCTGTCATAAACACCACCCCACAGCCCAGCAACCGCAAGACACACTTCAGAGGAAAAAAAAAAAATCTGAGCAAGTTTTTCTAGGAGGGAAAAAAAAAAAAAAAAAAAGTAACTTCTGAAACACCTTTTTTTTGCTTTCAGGATTTGTACCAACGTTACATTGTTACTTAGCACAAACAAAAATCTTTATCCTGGGAACTGCAGACACACAAATGCATTTTATGATGACTGTTCCTTTTACAGTCCCTGAACTCATTTCTGGGCTACATTATTTTTTATGAAGAATTTGCCTTCCAACAGTGAGGAAAGCTGGGTGTAAAATGCTACCACAAAACCCCACTAAATCCACTTTTCACAAGATTTAGACCTACAGAGCACTGCTTCACAAACCCCACCCGGGGCTTCTGCCCTTCTCTCTCTGGGAAAGGGGTGCAGCTCCCTAGCAGGGAGAAGTCAGCCAGACTAAGGGGATATATATGGTTTTAAAAGTTTTCCTTCCTAACCTCTTTACAAAGATTTCAGGAACAAGGAAGCATTCGGTTCTCTGCACAGATCAGTGCTGAGAGGAAGAGGATGAGCAGTAACTCCCACACTCTCAAGTAGGTTAATGTAAACAGTATTTAGAAGCAAATCAAGGAGCATCCACCGTATTTAGATAAAACCAAATGCAGCACCTCCTGCAATCATCACAGAATGGTAGGATTTGACCAGATTTCTACACACAGCAGAGCTGCACCCATGACAGCCGGCACCACAGCTCGTGGCCTGATCCTGAACCGAATTCCCTGCCTTGGCCTATCAGCCATTCGTCTGTCTGCAGTTCATTTATAACTAAACTTAGCACAGGAAAAGGACGCTTCAAAGGAACTATACAAAGTATTGTGAAACACTTTAAGAGGTTTAGGGCATTCAAGGAAGAATAATTCTTGCCTACCAAAGAGAAACATCATTTTGACCTAAATGTGCTTTGGTCAGCTGTCATTGATTTTGTCAACTTTGCTATCTCATAAAATAAAAGAAATTATATTTATCTCCTCTGCCCATTCCACATTTATATGTAGTTCCATAGGCTTGTAATTAACAGCCTCACAAAAAGAGTCAGGTCATGAAATTAAGCAGCAGAAAATGAAGAGAAGTGAGGAGGTTTGTTTGAAAGAAAAATACCTATGCAAAGCACAGCCTGGTTTATATAGCTTAGTGCATACTTGTTGCAATCTAAAAAAATACTACAACCATGAAATCTATGATGAGAATGTTTCATATGAAAACCACCACAGGATTAAGTTCAAGAAAGGAATTTCTCATGCAAACTTTGCACTCTAATCTGAACTTTTACTGTAAGCATTCACTTTCAGTTCAATTATATTTCAGGGGATATTTAGCCAGATACTCTGGAAAATCTGACTTGCTCTTGTCTACTTTAGGAATTAGAGGAGACCAGAGATCACAGCTGTCTGGAACAAGATTATGTTTGTAAAGTACAAAAATATTAAAGATGGGAATACTTTTAAGACAAACAAACATAAAAATCTCAAAGCAAACACAGATATCTTTCATCTTATTAAGAAAACATATGGCTATTTCCTTTTTCATTCTGCAGAAAAGACTATTATTCAATTATATTTAAAATCCCTCACAAATTCAGATAGGCTTTCTTCTTCCACACAAATTTTCAACCAATTTTCTAAGGACACATTGTGCAGCAAAGAAAGTTTGGTGAATAAATGATGCCACAGCAAAATAAAATGCTGCAATTCCTGCACTACAAGTTCTTGAAAGAATTCCAAGATTAAAGGAACATAAAAAATGAATTACCCTTTTTCACCTCTCAAGAGAGTAATCCTACAGGTCAGCTTTGCGGTACATCTGAAACAAATGGTAAACTGTTTGGTAAACAGAAGGATTTTTCAGCAGCCCTTTTTGAAGGAATCCTGGGAAAGTTTAGATCTAATCACAGCATAAAGATGAGTTCAAACTAAGGTTGGATCTTTTCTACACATCCTGCCTATGAAGCACACAACATGGAAAAAACAGGGGCTCCAAGAGACCCATTCATATAAGTGTCCTACGCTCTTTGCTTTTACTTTTATAAAAGTACTACTTATTTATTTTTTTAGAAACAACTTTAGCATACTGCTTATATTAGTGTAACTCAAATTAGTCCCAGCAAGACAAACACCAGTGTCACTCCCTGTCACTTCATCAAATGAAAGAGAAAAAAAGCAGCTGAATGTACCAGAAAACTTAGGAAGCTTTTATAGTTTCCAAGAATTTCCAGCTCCTGCTGAGAAAGGGTTCTCCTGCCACCACCCCAGCCCCAGGCAGGGAAGGGACAGACCATGGTGGAACCAAAGCCTGCTGTTACCAGCACAGCCACAGCTAGCACAGGCAAAACACCTCCGAACGCTTCTGCTCCTTATTACCCGCACTCGATAGACAATTCAGACTGAAATACACTGTTTACGCACTTGGTGGAGAGGTTTTCCCTGAATCTACACAGATGCAAGAACTGGGAATTCTCAGGACTTAAAAACAGGCAGAGTTTGGACACAACCCCCTCCTTCCCACACCCTGTGCTCAGTTTGTGTTGTGAAATGAGCTCCCAGAAATGTTCCTTCCCCCCTCATTATTCACATGAGAGACAGGATCTGCGAAGGAGCTGTGACTGCATCAGCAGAGCAACTGCATCACTCCCAGCACTCACAACAAACATCCCACCTAGGCTTAAAACAAAAATGCTGAACTCTCAGCTGCAGAAACAGCATTTGTATTTATCTGAAAAGGGATGGCAAGTCTTTAATTATTAAACCAATTGCATTTAGCAGATGGTCAAAGAAAAGTACTTCTAATAAGTTGCCCAGAGGGTTATAAAAACGAACAAGCTAAAACAGCTGCCAGCTGGTGCGTGAAATCAATAATGAGAAAACGAGTCCTACTGTATCTTTGTGCTCATTGTCTGGCCGAAGACAGCGAGGACAAGGGAGAGAGAACGTCACAACCCGGTGAATAGATTACGTGTATCTAATTAGGGAAAGACAAACATCTGAAGTTAGGCTGTAACAAGAGAGACCGTGCGAGCGCGTCCCTGCGCCGAGGACGCGGGGAATGGATAGGGAGGCTGCCACGAGTCCTAAATGCACGCCTTGTTGTTGCACTGGCCGATTCATCGCTTGTTTCAAAAGCCTGGGAAAATTCAAAATGCATTTAAGCAGCGCAAGCACTCCTGAGGGGAAAAAAGCCAAGTTAGGCAAACATGAGATCTTTTAGTAATATTCTTCTTTTGGTATACATCCTAGAAAATAAAGAAAATGCACAAAATTAAAAAGTTTGATGAAAGTTTTTCTATGTTTAATCACTCTGAAGTGTGGCTAAGGATATACATTCCATGACCAAAGACTTTCCCTAAATCAGCTGAAAGCATCCGTTTTGTTCAGCAAGCATTAGGGTTATTATTTTGTGGGTTTGCTGGGGGTGGGGGCGGTTTGTGGTGTTTTGGGTTAATTTTTTTTTTAAAGTTCACCCTCGAGAATGATGGGTTGTTTGATGAAGGGGGTGGGAGAGGGAACCAGTTACATGCAAAAGTAAACAGAACAGAACTGAGACAAGCACATCAAGTAACATTTCAGCTGCAGATGAGAGGTACTGCAGTAGCAGCATGTTTAAGAGAACACCCTACCAATTAAAGACTTAAGTATATCCCATCACAGAATCTTACTGAGTTGTCACAATGGTTTTTTTCCAGTGAAGGTCCATTGATAAAAAGAGAGAAAATCAGATTAAGAAAGGCAGAATAAATTATTAATTGCTGCTCAAAACAGCACAGATTACACAAAAGCATTCCAAATGTTATTTTTAGCATATAAATAGCACACTCTGTTTTAACTTACATCAGCTGTTTTCTTTATCAGATTTTTATCTTAAGATGGAAACAGTACACATTGCTCCAACTCCCATCAGCTGCTATATTTTGTAGAATTTTATTTTAGCAAGAAAATAATGCTGTGTGCTTGAACTCACATCAGCTGTTTTTCTAGTTACTACTGACACAACATAATGAAAACTTTTCTTCTGCACACAAAGACCCTGCATCCGTATTAATGCATGGAAGTGATACTTCCTGGGGACATCCGGATAAGGACAACGCAATTAGCATTAGACTATTTGGTTTATGCAACGGAATGCTGCTTTTTGCAAATAAAAAATTGGCTTTATTCCCATTCACATGACAGGCAAGCATTTACAAAGCAGCTACAATATGTGCAGGTTGGTAGTGGTCTTGCATAAATTGAGTAAATATGATGTACAATTATATCCATTCTGACACATATTTGATTAAAAAGAAAAGGGAAGGCTTCTTTGATGTTCCTGGAACTGGATTTTCATTGCCATCACAGTTTGGCTTGCCTTTTTAGAAGAAAACACCTAAATTTGTAAACAAGGTTTATTTTCAGAAGCTCAATTTACCTTCTGTTATCACATAAATTCTGTATAAATATAGTACCCCTGTCATTTTTCTATTGTGCTGCTCAACAAGGCTTACTTTCAATCACACAATATATAAAATGTAGATTGCTAGCACCAAGCATTAATTTTGTCTGTTCATTTATTTAGGAATTCTGAAATAAGCTCCTGAAACACTGCTTACAGCAGAACTGTAAACTAAAAGGCACTGGAATAATAAAGATAAGGCCATCCCATTTAGAAAGGGAAATTTCTACATTCTTGGGTAAACAGTGCTCTCATAAATCAAGCAATGCCTTTTGGTGTTGTCAATGTGACTTGAGTCTAGATGGCCCATTGTGTTCCGTAAGAAACTTACTTAAAATATTTACTGTGGAATTGTTTTGGCAAGAATGATGAATAAATTTAACTCTATTTAACAAAATATTTTGTTTAAAAGTACACTGTTCATTAAGTTCCTTTTAATATCTGAAAAAACACATGACCTGTAAAGGCCATCAAACCATGGCTTCCAGACACTGTATTTAAATATGTCTACAGAGATTACAAAGACACACAGATATGGGTCTTATTTGTACTCTAAAACTACAAAATTTAGAGGAATCACTTTATTTTAATCAACATCTGCAACATGGAACCCTCCATCCTCTTCTCATGACAGTCACACAATGTCCTCCCCTTGGCGGGTCTAACTACATGCCTCAGTCCTGGCTGAAAGCTTTCAGGGGAGTAAAAAAATAATAATAAAAAAAAAAATCGATACTTGTGCTCTGTCTTCTTTATTTGCATATCCAAAAAATCACCCATTTGACACTCACACTTGACTGGAGGATGTGAAAAAATAGCATGAAATGTCATGTAAAAAGGCGGGGGGGTGTGTGGTGTGGGGTGATGTGTGTGGAACGGAACAGAATCCCACCCCACCCCCCATCATTTGCATGCTGCACTTCTGACAGTATTACAGAACATGGCAAACAGGAGCAGAGTTGCAGGACTAAGATGAAAGTAGAGGAGGGCATGGAGGAAGTACTGACCCAAGCAGCAAAAAGAAATAGCAAAGATCATGGGGCCATTTTAAGACCACCTCAGTTGTAAGTACAGGTCTGTGTAACTTTAAAACAAAATTTCTTACCGTCAGGCAGATGTCTGAAGACCAATGAAAAGAATCATCAGCAGTGTCAGCCCAGCCCAGAATGAACAGAACAACCCATCAGAAGTAGCTCGGCCATGACCAGCACACTTCTTGGCTGGCTCATTAGGGAGAAAGCATCGCAGAGGCAGAACAGAAAAATCCATTCTTAGCCCTGGAACGGTTCCCCATGTGTCTGGCTAAAACTCGGCATGTTGTGCAGAAGCTGGGGACTGCACTCTGCAGGTATGTCAACCCCACCCACACAATCGTTCGGTTCACTTTTACAGAAAAAAAACAAGTTTACAGTAAGCCTTCAAAGCCTAATATAATGATGAAAAACACAGAATACACAAGACTAGTCTCTGAAAAATATTATCTATAAACTTTTACTGATAACTATGGTGTTTTTTCTTAACCTATAACAAACACTTTTGTAACTATATTATCTTAACTAGTCGACTCCTACCCAAGCCACTAGTTTTGTTAAAAAAAACAAAAAAAAAACAAAAAAAAAACCCAAAAAACAATTCACATTAAATTAGCTTTAAATGCATGTGCACAACTTGGGACCTGGTCATCTTCTCCTCTCCTATTTTTATTACTCAGAAGTAAGCATCTTTCTGTTTGTACAAAGAATTTTCAGTGTTAGATAAAGGAACTTTCAACTTTAGTAACACAAGTTACATTTAACATAGCTAAATAAAGGTATTTAAAAGTCACTGTCCATTTCAGTTGCTTTAGAATATAAAATGTCAATTCCAAAGTGAGTAACAAAAATATTTTTTATTATTTTAAGTTATATAAGCCCTATTTTAAAAGAAAAATCTCTAAAAATGGTAAGTCCACGAGAGTTAGTTATGGCATAATGTGTTATGACTGTCACAGGGTAATGGTAAAAGGACACTGATGTCCAGGGATTTTTTTTTAATTCCTTTTCAGACAAATTTACAGAAAGATATTTATATATGAATAACCTGCTCTGTAATGAACAAAACAATTCTTCGTGTAATTATAAAAATACAAACAGCTTGACACGAACGCTATGACTGCTATCACCTTCAGTTCAACAGCAGCCACCCTGTGTGATTTCTTAAAGACAAATATAGGCAATTACAGAGATATGTAATGAGTACCAGCCAAAAACACAGCTGAAAACCAGCGTAAGATAAAGCTAAATCATCAAGAATGTTTATCAATAATGTAAAACTTCTCAACAGTTACAATTATGAAATAGTTACCCTAGAAGCGCTGTAATTTAAGAAATGCAGAGATTAACTTCACCCAAATCAAATACATCAGAAGTGCACAGCTAAAAGTTATCTGAACAAGCTGAACTGTGTGTCCCCCAGAAGGCTGCATACGTAACGGTCCCCGGGGTAATACAAGCAACAATCACACACTTGACAGATGCAACGAAATTTATGATACCAGTATAAAATAAACTTTTTAAAATGTATTTATTCTTTCTCACAGTAGTAAGTACTGGGGTCCATCATGGCACACCCAAAAGCTTGCCTTTATTATCGTAACTTGTCCACATTTCTTGAAGGACTTCAAAGGAGCTTAAAGGCTCAGGAGGTGGGAAACTGAGGTGGATTTTTGAAAACACCTGTTGTTGTATTAACTCTTTTCTTAACAAAGCCATCATATAAATACTGCCTCTGGTTTCAATGAGAGCGGATTGGTTTTCTTTGGAAAATCCAAGACCATCTGCAGCAACATTTGACTTCTGACTCCAACCTGCATGGCCAAGCAAAGCCCTAAACTCTTTGTAGAGTATTCTGAGCATTGTTTAGAGCTGTTGTGAAACCACCAGTTCAATCCACCCTGTTTCACAATTCCTGCTGGTCTTGTACCTAGAGCTCAACGTTACTCTTCAGTTGCAGAAGAGATTGCCAGATAATACACAAGAATAGGGAAGCGTAAGAGGTCTGGGTCCCTTCGCAAGCAGAAAAACCAAGAACACTGGCTCTAACCCAGCAGGGAAATAGAGACACAGCTTATTTTGGAAGGGTACGATGTACAGACAATGGCCTAGGAGGGCCAGGCAGGAAGGAGTTGCCCACACAAACAGGGAAGTCACAGCTGGAGTTAAATACAACCCCCTGCAGGTGTTCGTGTTCCACAGTGTAACAGCTCCTACGCCTGCCCACAGAGCCGTCCCTGCAGAACCGTTTGCCTTCTGTCACCTTCTAGATGACAGCTATACACAGCTGATGCCACCTCTGTGTGAAACCTCAACTGCCCCTCCAAACTGCTCAAGGTAGCGTGGTAAAAAATTGCAACGCTGCTTCTCCAAGTTCTTCGTGGTTCCACTCCAAAAACCACCCAAGTCACTAGCGTTGCTGGGTATTTTTCAAAGATTAAGTTTCTTTCAATCGGTGAATTTCCAAAAGTTACTATTGCCCACAAGAAGGTCCAGAGCTAAGACAGTGTTATTTAGTTCTTCAGGATGGAATTTCAAAGAAGGTAGGAACTAAACCAGGAAGGCCAAGAGCAGTAACAAAAATAACAGTAACAAACACTCTTATGTTGTCGTCTCAATTGCACAAGGCCATGCAGAAATCAGCAACAATTAGACTAGGTTTTGTTTTTATTGTCAGTAATTACATTGTCATTTAAAACCTCTCTAAAACTGGGGGTTCTTGCTAGGTCTCGGAAGAGGCAATCTGCCTGAGAGTACATAGATGATCTTTTAAACTGATTTTCATATATTATTATTCTGTAATACTGAAAGTCAAGTATTCAGCTTTTTATGACCCTTCTATCACGACAACATGCTGTACAGCACAGCTTGACTGAAAACTGCCTTGCTAGGCCTTTCATGCAAAGCTATGGCATTAAAACCCGTGAATGCAGGTCCATGTTCCATGAGGAATTCCATGATGAATCAGTACACTTTGAAAATAAATTTAAATTTCAGCTGAAGGCTTCTACTGCTCACACTGTGGATCTATTGTTCTTGCTGCAGCACTGAATGCGATCTCTTCTACCTCTTTTCCCTATCCTGCTTCTTCGTATAGTCCAGGGGTCCTCAAACTTTTTAAGGAGGGGGCCGGCGTGCGGATTAAGTGTCAGGCAGCCATCTGCGGCTGCTTGGTTCCTCCCCCCCCCGCCCCGCACCCCCCCGCGGGGGGGGGTGGGGTGGTGTCTGTAAAAACCAGGGGACCGGGTTGAGGACCCTGGGGGGCCGTATCCTGCCCACGGGCCATAGTTTGAGGACCCCCGTTATAGACACTCTACACGTATATTCACCTTATTTACACCTGTTCATAGTTTAATAATTTCTCATTTGCTAAATTCAGGCATTTGTTGCTGACCAGAATCCAACATGCAAATATATGGGAGCTGCGTCCATTAATGGAATCTTTTCTAATAGTGACACCATTAGGGAGAACAATAGACAGAAAGACCAAACTAATTCCTCTAACATGGAATTTTTTTCCTTGTCCTCTCACCTTCCTGAAACATCAACATTAGTGTAGTATTTTATTTCCTCTTAAATCTTACTCTGATTAGGCGCAAGTAATTTCCACCTGCTTTACCAATTTCTCTAAGAAAGAAGTATCCAATAAAATCCTTTTAGAGAGTGGAACTTGGATGGCACTGGAAAATAATTTTTAAGTCACGTGCCTTGTGGAAACCTACTGATGTGCCTTTACCTCTAAGTGAAGTTAAGTTTCCAGGTGTCATCTCTACCATCTTACTACCTGGTTTACCTGCACTAGACTGCCAGACTGCACTCTCTAAATACTTGTCCAAAGGACGACAAACTAGAATTCAAAACACAGACTTCTGCTAATCAGGGTCAAGTTTCTGATTCACAGCCTATAGTATTATGCACAATGCTGTTCTTTACGTAGTGTCTTTCACATCTGATAGAAGTAGAAACCACAATGAAATACTGCAAAACTCATTTTAGTGAAGTAGCAACCCACTCTACAGCAGGGGGAACAGGTGAAAAATGTGTGTGTAATCACACACCACTTCCAATACCCAGTTAAATAATTTAAAAATACATGGAAGACCCACCCCTGCCTTGGACTGTTTTCAAAACTGGACATTAATGAGACTCGACCCACTTGATAACTGTCTTCCCAAAATACTCTTGCCTGCAATGAGAATTGCTGGTACTGAGAATTAAATAAAATGGATCAGGAGTATTCAGGTAGGAACCCAGAATAATACAAATAATAAAAAAGCACCTGTGGACTTAGAACCACATCTCTTTTTCTGTTCCGTTCTAACTTCTATTACCATGTAATCTGCTCAGTTAAAAATCAAGACCTTTCACCCCGCTACCACAAGAGCTCTTTAAGAATACACACATATACAAGAAGCACAATAGTAATCCTGACTGCTCCTACAAAGCGGAGTTGCTTTCTCTGTGCTTGCAGAGCCATTAAACTAAGGGGAGGCGGCCAAGAATCCTTCTGAACCCACGGGTCTCACAGTATCACTGAGCTATAAATATTTTCCATGTGCAGGGTTCAAGCAGCAGTAGTTCATAATAAAAAGCTGCATTCCCAACTGCATTCTAATAGGATCTCCAAACTTCACCGCTGTTGATGGTCTATCATCACATGAAAGTCCCATAACATGAACTAAAACAACATGATGGGTTGCCATTGTCCTTGAAACCTGCCTCCTCTTCTGTTCTTCTTTGTAAGCAGGCCACTCACACAGCCACACACAGCCCTCTATCCATCTACGGCTGCATTCAGAGCTCACCAATACTCATATGCAGCAAGGTCAGAATTTTTTTTTTAACATTCTTTGATTAATGCTGAGAGCTGCAGCATGTTTAGACAGGGTCGTGACCCCAGGCATCCATTTAATCAAATTTCTCTGCTGCTTGTCCCAGTGGAGCCATCGCAACAAGAAACTCTCTCAATGAAAAAAAAAAAAAAAAAAAAAAAGAAAAAAAAAGAAAAAAAAGGGGAAAGAAAAAGAAAAGGAAAAAAATGCACACTTCACATCTCACATTGTTTACACGCTGTTAAGTAATTATTTCACTCTTCGACCCCCACTGGCCATCAACAGACAAGTCACCTCCTTGGAGATTCTGAAAAGCTTATTCAGCTGTATATAATTCATTTTGTCTCTTCCCTTCATTGTGAAGCTAACTGCTTAGCTTAAAGACTTCTTTGTGAATACTTAAGTACATGGTGTCCATGCTAATGATCTCACTAATTATAAGCGTATTTATCATATACAAAGTGTTCTCAGCTATTCTCTCCTACAGCCATCTTCAGCTATACCATGCCAGCAGTTTCTCACCACATATTTACCCAAACAAATGGGGACCACTCACATGTGCACATTACCTTTCTGTGAAATTCTGTCATTACCTGAGTGACCAAGCAAGTTGCTCAATATTTGCTCAGGAGTTTTCAATAACACTCTGATCTTTTATGCAGCTCTTCTCCAGGGCAAAGTGCAGAAATGAGCCAGGCAGGTAATAAAGAATTACAGTTTGCCTTTATCTAATAGCTCCATCAGTCAGAGTAATAGAGTTGGATAAAATGGTAACCTCTTCACCCAGTTCTTCTTAATTGCTACCCTAGAATGCAAAAAGAAAAGTAGGGGCAAGAAAGAAGTTTATTTCTAATTGCAGTTCAGAAATTAGAGATGAATGACTCAAAAGCTAAGCAAAAGCACATAACGTCCCCATCTTCTAACTCAAATGAAAACGGAGTGAGACTGCATTACAACCAGAAAACAAGAAGTTGGGGGGGGGGGGGGGGCGCGGGGTTGGCGGGGGCG
>JAVJGJ010000034.1:21086451-21109287 GCA_035590215.1 Microhierax caerulescens
CCCCCCCCCCCCCCCGCGCGTGTGGCAGGGCAGGTAGTGTTGCTTTGTTGATGCTTAAAACGGTCTCTCAACATTTCTAAAAATTAAAGCTGAAAATGGAACATGAAGTGTTAAGCTTAAAAACTTTATTTTCACTGGTTTACATGCAATTTCACCAGTATTTCCTTCACCAGCCACATACTCCCCCCTGCAGAAGCCATGCATGTGCACATCTCATTTATCAGCAGAGCATCTTTGCTGATGAGTCCTACACCCTTTCAGTGCACTCCAAGGACTAGACTTCTCACACTATCATCAAAACTTGTTCACTAAATAAAGGACTACCTGGATGAAACTGGAAAGGAAGGAAAGGAAATTAAGCAAACAAAATAAGAAAGCAAAACAAAAGGGCATCCTGGAAGATAAGATCAGATGGAAAGGAATGCAGGTAACAAGGATAAAATAAGTCCCAAGTAAAACAATGGTTATATAATAACAAGTGAGAATATAATAAGGGAGTTTTTATGAAGTTTTTTTCTCCTGTTACAAGTGAAGCAATATAGTAAAAAAATTGCACAAAGCAGATTTATTTGAAACTTCTGTTGCAGAAGGTTCCCCCAGCCCCAAACCTCCTATGAAAAATTCTGCCCCATCTGAAGCTGACCCATGTGAACACAGGACCAGCAACGTGTAGGAACACATCAGCTTCAACCAGCATGGAGAAGCAAACTGGAGACACAAAAAGAAACTTACAACAGTAAAAATCAGTAACTTCATACTTTTTAATAAACATAAGGAAAGTTCAGTATTTATTTTTTTTTTTTAAGGTGGCCAGTGTAGAGCCAGCTGTCTCCAATAAGTCTAAAAATCCAAGCAACAGGCCATAACTTTTGCATCTTTTTTGCCCCTTGTATAACTGTTTACAAATGCCCAGACCGAGCATGAGGCCGGCATGTAACTTTAGGCAAACCAGAGAAGCGCTAATGTATAAGTGCTCTGTAGTCTCTCCATAGAGATGTAAGCATTAAAGCCACGAAGTACTTCAAATAACAGTTCAGACATGTATCATTGCGACATTCACAGGAGATTAAAAGCTTGAAAGTCACAAGTTCTAAAATTCTGAGCTTTGTGCTTGATTTTGTTTAAAATCAAATACAGAAAAGACAAATAGACATCCACTATGAGTGAAGATCAATAAGCTCTTGCAGTATACATGGTTTAAAGAGCAGAAAAATAGAACAGGAAAAAGGGACACTGCATGGGGTATGCTAGTGATAAACATAATTGCAAAACCTCTGAATCTGTGATGACAAGAATTGTGAGTTTAACACCCACTGACTTCAGAAGCCTGACAAAACATTTGACAGAAACAACGAGTTTCTCACCTACAATGAAATTCTTCAATCTGTAGACTGAAGGATCAGCAATACAACATCAAGTCCTCTGTATCTTTCTACATAACTAGTCTTGAGCAAGGTTAATTTCTTTACCATATTAAATCAGAATGTTTAAAGCAAATGTCAAGTTTTCTGAAAGCAAATTTCACAATTAAAATCAGAACATACTCTTATAAAGTCCTCAAAAGCTCCATGGTATAGAAAAAGCAACGGGAAGAAAAACTAGTAAAGTATCACAAAATGCCTGTATGTGCATGTGACCTTTGACTTCTTCAGTTACAAAAAGATGCTTATTAAAATTTGGGTGAAGCTTTCTGTTTATCTGCCTTTGACATGCTCTCTCTTACAAAACATTCTGAGTACTCTTGTAATATCACACTTAACTGCTAACTGGTTTTCTTGTGAAATGGAAGAACTGCAATAATAGGTCTGTGTAAAACCAGCAAGACATTACCTTCCTTTATTTAAAGAAACTAAAAAACATTAAAGAAACTAATCTTACATTAAATATGAACAAGATTCTACACACTTAATTGGTTACTGCATGACCTGTACATAGGACAGGGATTTGGACAAAAGCACAAGCTGTGACTCACCCTGCACACGCCAGGAATGGTGCTGCCACATCCCTCATGTAATCACTGTACCTGTGGAAAACTGATGTAAACAAAAAAAAACCACCAAAACCAAAAAACACACACCAAAAAACATTACTGAACTGTGATGTTTATATCCAATTTTCATAGCTGTGATGCACTGATAATTAAATGTAATGTAAATTAATGAAATATGAGGCTCAGGATGTGCCCAGTCTGTTCCAGGTGGAGATCTGCTTCCATGCATTTCATTACTATATGAGAATTTCAGTATTTCCCGGTTAAAAATGGCTATCTTCTGCAACGTACGATACCCTGCAGATAAAAAACATCCCCTATAGCAGACTTTGACACAACACATGGGCTCCTGTCAACTTCTGGCTAAACTATAATAACCGAAAACTCCAAATGCCTTTTAGAGCCCAGCGAAGGCAGTGCTTTGCCTGTACAGAGTGCTAACGGCAGGGCTGAACGCCTGCAAGCCCAGGCATCCAGGCCACGGGAAGCTATTACCATTATCTACTCCAGCATATTCACAACGCAGTCTTAGATTTGTAGAATATCAACTACAAAATATGATCATGTCTATTGACTGAAGTCCTTTCAGACACAAATAAATCCCAGTAGATTCAATGCATTTATCTTATAAATATATAGACTTACGAAATTATCTCTCTATATACACATTTGTAAATATAACTGCACCACTAATGTCTGAAGTCTTAATACATGAAATAATGTGTGTACGTCACTGGTATGTTAAAAAGACCTGTAATCTGTATCACATCACTGCACAGAAAGATGCCATACAATTATTAGTTATGCTTTATAGTTAATGAACTCTTAGTTATTTCTCACAAAACTTCTAAACTTCTATTTAGCATGCTCCAAACATCTCGACCTTGCATTAATAATCTAAGTGATGTACATTATCTTCCTTGACATAAATTCAGAAACTATTATGTACTTCTTCCACTCAAAATCAGTTACCTTGGCATTATCTGTATCAGCATCCTGTGCTGCAAGTAAGTGTCCTATTTCTCAAGATTTTTTTCTACCTGTCGTTTACGCATTTTTAAGTGTCCCTTCCTTGCAGCAATAACCTTTGCAGTACAGTGTAACCAAAAAAAGAGATAAAAAGTAAATCTACTTTCACTTGAGACACCAACAGCCAAAGCAAAACATGGCACATCAACAAACTACCCTCAGAAAAGTGCAGCTTAACAGTCCAGCATTAGTGGGTATGACAGGTATTTATTACTAACTATGCACAGATTTCTTACCAACAGCAAATAGGTCCAAATACAAAGCAGATACCAACTTTCCATACTCTAAAAGGTGGTTGGGTTTTTTTTTGCATTTTCTTTAACTGGATGAGTATCAGCCATCTCAGTAATACTTAGCATTCACATTTCTTTTGAACTCAGATAATCTTTCAAATACAAGGACCTTTCACATTTAACTTCTGTTGTAATAGGAAATTGTCACTGATACAAACTAAAATTAGGAATAATGGGTTGTTTTAAAAAACCTTGCCACTTAAGCTCACAAATTACCCATTACTAGAGAGAAATTCTCAACTGAATTAAGTACTTGATATTCATCAGTACCTCCAGAGAATTACTGACACTAATAGTAAAATAGTAACCATATTGAGTAGTGTACCTGAACTGTTGAAATATGTCAGACTCTCGCAAATAGATTAATAAATTAATGAAACAATAGTTTTAACTTTTGTTTTCCTTGCATTTTATAATTTGTTGAGCTAAATAGTATGGAATTTATCAGCTAAAATACTGCTTACAACTCATGTAACTTCAGCATTAAATTCTTTGGTTTCTATGATGTTATCTAATTCAAGAACTACTTTCATGAGCATTAAAGGGAAAAGAGTAACTTACGGTTCTTACTCTGAAAAAACATTAATCAGAATGTGTTTGGCTAGAGGAAAAAGAAACAAAATTTAAGAATCTAATGTGTCTTAAAAAAAACAAACAAAAAAATACTCAGCACCAACCATAACTTGCATTAGAAGCTTAAAGTTTGGTTCACTTTTTCGTTTGCTTTTTTTCTTTTGGGGTTTGTTTTTTCTTAAGCAGAGCTAAAAAAAAAAAAAAAAGCAAACAAAGAAAAAAACACACCTCTATTCATTCTATATGACAGTTAATTATTTATTTCCAACCAAGTAGTATAACACAGTTGTTGGACTCTACTTTCTTTAAGAAGGACAGGGTGAGGATCACCTACAAATAAAATATGTTCTGCCACAGTAAAAGCTGTCCTCTATGGGTCATTTATATATTCCTCATGTATAACATAATACCCCTTTCAGAAGAAAAGAAATTGTAAAAGAGTTTTCAGGAAAAAAAAACCAAAAAACTAAAAAGGGAAAACTATAGACTGTTACATATTATTTACAGACTGCTTCCAAATTCATGAAAAATTAAGCGATTAATTATTCTCTGGGTACTGCCATAGTGCATTTGTGCTTGGTACTGGAACACCTCAAACTCAGCGTTAAAGGCAAGCCACTCCTTCCCCAGCACACAGATGGTGATCTTTCTTAAGCGTACCCAAGAGGTGGCATAGCATACAAGGCATAAAGGGAATGGCATGGGACAGATGCCACCAAAGAAAATGGTCTGCTCAAATACAGAACAGGAAGAAAGAAACTAAAACTTCGCGTCTGGAGCAGAATTAGTTTTCATACAGGCTACATGTTCATTGCTCAGCTTTTCTGTTGTTATATATGGCTTAACAGCAATATTGTCACAACATGCTTGTAGATAACAGTACCATTAAGATCCTGCAAATTAGTATTAATTTAAATCAAAGTTTTCCATATCTGGCGTCTGCTTCCATCTTAAGTTTGTATTGAAAGTAGGGGAAAACAGGTTATTTCTCCATATTAATAAAATGCAAGTCTTTTATTGTAAAACTCCCCACACTGAAGTAAGTGCTGGTTGAACCCTTCCAAGAAACTCCCATTCTGAGTTATGGAAGTATATTGACTCCTCTGCAAGTTCACCAAAACGTAATCGAATTACTTAAGCTTTGGAGTAAATCTGGTTTAAATGTTTATTTTATCTAAATTATCAAAAAATACATGTGATAGAAATCAGTCTTTATTTTCCTTGTTAGGTTACATGAATTTAAAATTTTAAAAAAACCTAAACCCAAATTACAGTTGCCTTTCCAGGCAGTCCCACAGAACGAACAGTCTAGGGAACAGCAGCAGATTTCCATGTCACATCATGGGACATGGATAGTGCCTTATCTGCTACTTCCTTCCAAGGAGGTTCCAAAGGAACTTAAATCAAAGGAAAAACAACAGTATTTCAGGATTTCTCTCAGGATAACAGTGCCTTATTGTGAGCGCACCCTAAGCTTTTCCTTACTTTTTGTGTAACTGTACAAAAAGAGGTGTATTTATGTATTCACATGAAGGGCAGAACAACTGTAGGGCTCTCACCCTAAAACTGTAATACAGAACTAAAGATAAAAACTCGAGATAAAGCACAGATTGGGCAAAACATAAATAAAAATATTTAACTACAGACAATGAAAATAATTTGAAAGCCATTCACAGCTCAAAAGGAGTTGCGTAAAACACAGTGAACAACAGCTATCATTAATATTCATGCACGAAAGTTTAGCTGTCCGTATCTAAGGACTATAGTCATACAAATGTTCTCTCTTTATTTACCAAATTATTTTTGTAGATAACCTGGTCCTTATTCTTACTTTTGCTTTTTAGAGACATCCTCCCTCTTGATCTCAACCACCAGAATCCTATTACAATCTCTCACTGAACTGCACTCAGTAACTAGTTTCTCACCAGTTTAAGCTCCTGCACAGTCCACAGCTGCACTGGCCAGAATATGTGTGTCCACGGAGTTAGAAATGCCAGCATTAGGTCAGTTCTCATTAAGGAGAGGGAAAGAAAAAAGTTCTCCAGCACCTAAGGAAGATAATCAATCACTTGGATATATAGTGTGCTTAGGATATAGTTCTCCTCATAGCACTGATGATGCTACAGGGGGGTGCGATAAATGGAAATCTGGACAAGAAGCAGAAGGAAAAAGGGATGGAGGGGGGGAATTAAAGCAAGAATTAGCCCAGCTCAAATTCATCAAAGAACAAATTCAACAAAGAACAAATTCATCAAACAACAAAGGTCAACCCACAGTGTTTTCACACTTTGCTGTGAAAAGAAAATAAACAAGGGAAGAGAGTGAAGGTGAAATTTACAAAGGAGCTTAATTCACAAAAACCATGAGATGGAGCTTAAAACAACACCCTTTGCAGTATCTGGGAAAAGATGAAAGGCCTTAACATCTATATCACTTCAAAATAGTTCACAATGACCAGCAGAGTAATTATGAAAACATGGGCAAAATAACAGGTGAGCCAGTGGCTCAGACGAGCTCTTCAGAAGACCAAAGTACAAAGCGCACTTGTCCCCGCTGCAAGTGTATGAGCCATTTATTAATTTTAAGCTGACAGAGATGTCAGCAATATGCTAGAAAAAGCTGCATTAGGACTGAAAGAAAACATACTGCTGGTGGATAAATGGGTGAAGCTGTGCTTACCAGGGTAACTGTATAACTAGTAAGGGTATATGCACATGAAACGTATGGGTAAATATCGTATTGAAAGATACCTAATTTGTATCAGCATCACGGAAACTCAAAAACACTTAAGTAAAAACAACAGTATCTTGATCCCACCCTCTTTCTTTGGTCCTGTCCATAAGCAATTTACCCCACTCTAGGGCAAAGACTTAAAGAGGCTCTGAATTTTATTTATTTTTTTTTAAAAAAAAAAAAAACCGCCATGAAATTCCCTATTTACAGAGGAAAAGCAACCTCCGTTGTCTGCTGGAACCCAGAAGCACCGGCAGTTCACGGGGTAAGGACTGTGGCTCCCCAGACCAGCAGGCTTGGTCTTCACTAGGAAGTAACAGGAGAACTGCTGCTCCGGTCTCGGGATGGCAAGGGAAAGCATCGCGGTCCTGCGAACCGTCCCTCTTCCATACTGATCCCCAGCGTACACTTAAACCCTGTGTGTGGTTTAAGTTTCATTTTATGAACTGAGGAGCAACAGTTTCAGAGTTCACGTCTTGTTCATTCAGGTTTTTTTATCTATTATTATATCTGTTAAGAGACATTATATTTTCTTTAGGGGATAGGGCTAAAACGAATCCTAACAATTATAGTTGAATGTGAAGTTCTTCAATTTCATCATTTTTTTTCTGATCTATAAAACTGAAAAACAACTCATGCCTTAAAGTCTCATTTACAGCAGTTACTCTAACTGCTCACGCTTTCAGAAATTTCAGAAGCCACTGCTTGCCTGCACTGCATTGGGAAAATTTAATATAGTGTAAAGATATGCAGATAAAATATGAATTCCAGCCATGTAACAAAAATGCCGTTGACAACATGTATATTATGCAATTATGACTGTCATTTTATTACTGTTATTAATTTATTAGTATAATTGCCATTTTTTTCAATGTCATAATGTGATAATAAAGGACTTGTCATTACTACGTTAACCTCGGAACATCTCTGACCTCAGGGGAGGTAGCTGTACGCTTTCAGTCCAAAATGAGCTGTCAGTTACCACAACGAGATTTTGATGACTACATTATCTTGTAATTAAATGTCTCAACAAACTTCTCCTTTTGATTGACAGGTAGTTAAGACTATCTTTGACCACAGGGCAGTTTCTTTATTTTTCAAGAATAATTTTTCAGCAGTGAAGAAGACAGACAAGAGTTTAAAAATTAAAGTGTTTTGAACTATATATTAATCTATATTTGGTACTTATAAGACAGTGAAAACTCTGCCAAATCGCATTATCCTCTGCCCAAGCTACTGCATTTAAGTGACAACTTTGATTGATTAAAGGAGTTTATGCTGTTCTTTATTAGCATTTAGGTCTTTAAAGAAATAAATTGGTTTGATTTTATGGGGTTTTTTTCCCCTTTCCTGTCAGTTTTTTGTTTGTAAGATAATAAAAATGCTTAGAATCAATACTGGTAACTACAACGAGATCCCACTGGTAGGAATGTTTAAGGAGATATTCAGACAGGTCCATTTCTGATTGTTTGGACCACATAGCAGTAGACTCACAGAACTCAACAGAAACCTCATTTACAGCTGGTTTAAAAAAACAGGCAACATGAATTATCACCTATCTGATCATACATCACCTAAAAGATAATTTTTTGGCACAGCAGATTCTCAGTGAAACTGAGGCTGGAAGGGCATCAGTGCCAGAAAGATCACAAAAAGATACAAAGGTGAGCAGTGAGACAGGACATACAGCAGCAACCCTATTCTCTTCACCAAACATAAGCTTTTTCTGAAGACAGCAAGGTGAAACAACCTTTGGTGGACAATCCTTCATAAAAGGACACGCTCGTAAGCCATCAGAAATATTCACGACCACCACCGTCATCTTCAGTTTTGTCCTCCCATGGAATCATTTAATAGGATAGACCAATCCGACTTCATCCCTCTCTGCTCTGGCAACCTTTGTCGTAGCTCAGGAGGACAAAGGAAGCAACATCAGGATTAAATCAATTTTACCTCCCTTCGAATGGGATCATTATCCCCAACCAGTGTAAATTTTAAGGATCAGTGTTAATAACAGAGGAACACCCTTTCCAAAACCAAATTTGTCAAGAAGAATACAATCCTCATACATCAAACCAAATTTTAATAAAACATAAAAAGTCCTTTGAAATGCAGCACATTGTAACAATAGTGAAACCTAATGGTAATAAAATAAAACAAGAACTTTCCACAGCAAGTTAAAGGTACACTGGAAGCATGTTTTAAACCCAGCTTGTAGCCACATAATTTCTTTCCCATTTGTGCTACATTTAATACCAAATTATTCAATGGGACTGGGCAGCATTTACAAGTCTTTAGTAGTCATACATAATTGTCACCTAAACTGTAAAGCCTGCGGTTTAATCTTTCAGGAAGAATCCAATGAGTCAGAAGTTAAGACAATAATGTATGGTCAAAAGCACAAACAGAAGGTTGTACTTATCTGCTCATACACTCTTTGGTTTCAGTATTTCCTAATTTCCCCTTATGGGTACACTGTTGCAATCCAAATCTTATCGAAGACTTACGTTACCAATGTTCAGGTTTTTTTCATAGATTTCACAGTATATGATGTTTTTTAAAAGTTCTCAAATCTAAGAGTCTTGTACATGTACAGGAACCAACTTTCATTTAAAAAAAAAATCCAAAAAACCAACAAAAAATAGAAGACCAAAAGCAAATAAAATTGTGACATTAATTTTTATTAAATGTAAACATTTGTAAAACTGTGTTAATTTATTTGCTGATACCCAGTTCTTTTTAACCTCCCTTTCTCATTTCCGCAACACATCTTCCTACAGACTGCTGGACCAAACCCCAAGAGCTGTATTGAGATAATGAGGGCATTTAATAAATGGCATAGTGGAAAGTTGGAATAGAAATCTGAAAGTATAAAAATGGTGTCCAGCATGTTACGATCATTTATGTGGGGTAAGATTCTGCAGATTTTCACTATATATAAAATTCCTCTGAACCATTCAAAATAATAATGACTACACTGACTTGTATTTTTGAGCTGAATTTCATTTGCCATCAGAACACTAGATTTCTTGAAATGTTTTCCATATTAAATTTATAAAGTGTTTTAACTCTATGAATACCTATTCTTGCAGAAATTACATATATATATATATGCTTGCACAAGAAAAACCTGTTACGTATCAAATACTGTAGTTGCAACTATTTTGCTATTAACTACATAGCAACGTGGCAGCTGAGAGCTCAGTTTAAAAAGTAAAAAGCTTCAACAAAATAAAATGAGAGAAGATTATACTGACAAGTAAGAGGAACTTTCAAATTCATAACACATCAGGATCAAATGACAAAAGATAGAAAGATAACATAATTTGGAATTAGACTGGAGCAGTAAAAAGAGTAAAAGGTTATTTTTACTTGGACAGTAAAGAAAACGCAATGTACCTATCAGTATACTGTCTAATTTTATGGTTGACATAAAGGTGAGATGTCTTATGCTGTATTTTGTTCAACCACTGAAACAACATAAAAGCTAGTTTTACATAAATAAATATGCAATGAACTCATTAAAAATGGTAAATTACTACTTTTAAAATTTAACTTTAGTATTAGAAAACTAAGATTTCTCTACAATAATATTTATTCCAGTTTCATTTTGGAAAATGGAAATCAAGAACCTAAAAGCCACCTTCACACAAGTGAATATGACAGGAATTCCGAACAGGAGTCACAAACCTTATTTCAGATTTCTTATGCTAAAATGTTTCACCAGTTGAAAGATGTTACTGCACTTCCTTAGTAGTAAGCAAAATGAAGCCTACAGAGTTACAGGCGCCCGTACAGTTCCGTACGGGATTTACAGAGGACATCCAGGAAGAGCAGTGTACACTATTAACCGACAAGAACCGAGTCCCAAGGTGTTACAGGCTGTCCTCAGTCGAAGCGCTGGGTAGCGCCACCACAATTTTTTAAGGAGTCCATTGCTATTAAAGTCTTAAAATTCTTTAGCTAAAAAACCTACTAGTTACTACGAAAACCAGTCACCAAACAACTTGTGGGACTGCTTAATATTACAGACATTACAGTGCTTAACGTTTTCCCTAAATGTCAAAATTTTGGCTATAAGACTTACAGTAAGTCTATATTTGAGAATACATTTACACTGCTGATAAATGTATCAGCTTTTTCAACTGTATTAAGAAACAAGCAAGCTTGCTATAAAAATAATAATATAAAAAGGGATCCCAACATGAAGTATTTTATGCAGATTATAAATCGTAAAGCATATATATATATACACACACATATACGCATAGATACTGGTCTATGTAAAAAACAAAGCAATCGATTCTAGACCAGCTACAGGTCAACCTGAACCCTTGATACAGGCTCTATTAAAACTGCAACAGAAAACCTGTGTGGAACAACTCCGACTTCAGAAGTCATTTTAAGACAGATCTTCTGAAAGGTAACATTCGAATTTAAAATTTCTGTAAGGGTTTCACTGTATACATATTCTAAACATCAAACTGAAATTTAAAATACTGAAAATATCCAGGATAACGTGCCTCAAAATACGTTACAAAGTGAAGTATTTAAGAGTATTTCATTTTGAAATGACATTTTAAGATACTATTAAATCAAGATACACTTTAAAGCCCCTTAAACTTGCAGACACGTCTAAATCCTGATGTTACACTGCTTGCTTATGTAAAAGGCTAAGAGGTAAAATACATAGCTACAACATAAGATTCTTTATTCTTCCCCCATTTTGATCTCAAGCTGACCTTTGCAGATCATATTCTCTGGAATACTGCTGGAATATTTGCAAAGCCAAATATCTCATTTAGTCTCACTATACCCCACCATGCAGGTTTGAAGTGCTTTGTAAGAGGATTACTTCCACCCTTCAAAATACTTTTAGCGAAGGAGATTCTGCTTTGTTTACAGCGTGGCATGTTTGTATATTCTCCTGTGCCTGGGAAGCCAGGAAGAGCAGCGCAATGAGGAAATCTGCCTTTGAATATTGAGACAAAATATTGTCACTGCAGACTCTCGATGACAGAGCTACTGATGCTTTCAGTGATTGCTACCAATTAGTTCAAAGTCAGTGAGAATTATTTTATCATAAATGCACTTCTATGTAGACAGCATGCAAGGGACAGGATTTTAATATGAAAAAAAGAACGGCAGCTTTGCTCCCCATTATAGCTCTGATGCACCAAATTCAGACATTCAGGTTTGCACTTATTTCCATGAAGTCTGAGAACAGCGTTTCCTCTCAGTTATTCGAGACTGTATCAGTCAACAGGCATGATGCTATGAGCTGCCCCTGTCTAGAATATGTTTCCTTCATTTAGGAAAGTGCAGTAATTCATCAGTGATTTAACCTATAGACATTTGAAGGTTGGAGAGCACCTCAGAGGGGCTGTTGACCTTCAGCAACTGAAAGAATTGAAGCTCCAGCCTTAGTCAATATATATTTATCTTTCTGTTGGGACTATTACAACTGTTCAAGTAATGCTGACCTTGAAACTTCCACACACGATGCACTAGAATAATGATCCCTGAAGGAAGAGTATAAAAATACCTAAATAGGATATCTAAATCCAAAATGCACATAAAGATAAAAGAAAGCATTTCAAAATGTGAAATCACTCAAGAAGAGGTAATATTATTGAGGCTCCTGTTAATTATAATTTGAATAACATTGCTAAATACCATAATTACACTTTTTTAATATTTTAATGATAGGATATAATTTATGTCAAAGACCTTGTTTATTTCATTGTGAAATCTTTGCCTATTTGTAATTAATGTAATGTCTGACTGACAGCCTTGTAAATTGGTATCATCCACATCTTGAACTTCTCTGCACAACTGCAAGAGCATAGTCTTTACCCTATGCCTCGTGCTTTTTTAACTTTGCTGCAGACAAAAAAAAATTGCAAGAAATAAAATGGTTGGTTACTCGTGCCCTCACATTCCACACGGAGTTTTCACTCAAACTTGAGATTCAAGCAGCAGCCAGGACCAATTCCATTAATCAAAAATATTATAGTACTAGAACTACTGATAAAAATGAGTATGTCCTTCACTGTACCGCTTATAAAACAGTCCTGTCTCCGCACCAATCTCGTATACGTTTCCCCTGGACCTGCTGGGCACTGCTGTTTGTCAGCTAGACTACACCTGCTGACCAGGGACCACAGCGAGGTAAGGAAAGGGAAGACAGCCTCCCAGCATCATCTGCTTTTCTAATACCCAACAGGGACAGTTGCACAGCATTTTCCAAGTAAAATACGCTCTTGGAGACAATTTCTCAGAACAGAAAACAAAAGCCCTTTCTGGAGGTGGCTGGAGTAAAGATGAAGACCATCAGAAGTAAGCTACCACAAAGCCAAGGACCCAACTCTGGGTATGGAACATACTGACTCAGCTTCACAGCCATTCTTGTAACAACCATGCTCTGCATTAAGTTTATACAAAAAAAATCCGCAAAAACAAAATATACCTCAAGTCCTTGAGTTGGCTGGTTGACTCCTCTTCAGGCCACCTTTGACTTCTCTTCCCGACATCAACACAAAAATCCTTCAAATTCAAATTGCAATTTGCATAACTCTCTTTGATACACACTGTCCGTAAATGACCTACCTGAGCTGTTTACAGGCTTTAATTAGAACAATTACCATTAAAAATTCACAGCAAGGATAGTTTGTTAAGATTTTTATATGCACTATTCTCATCACTCAGACTCCTCCGTTCTCTCTACTAGAGAGCACAGAGCATTACCACAATGCCAATCAGTGGCGGCACACAGAGACATCAGTGCACAAGCAAGACCCAAAATCACTATTATCAAGCAATTAGTTTGTTTGCTTCCTGGCACAGGGTCATTCTCATGCCCTCCCTATGGATTTTTCTCTCACTTCAAAAGACCCAGTAACTACTTGAAGAAATCCATCTCTCTTGTATACTTGTTAACACAGAGTAACTTACTCTCTAGTGCAAATGTGATCTGAGTCAGCTACCAAATGCATAAAATAATTAAACATGTCCATAACTTCCACATGATTTTCCAACCTCACCGCAGATTTTTCAACTTTCATATTTCTGCCTGTCTAGAATTTTCCATTTTCTGAAAGATTTACAAAAATATGACACCATCTAAACATGTTTCCTGTACTACCAGCATATTCTGATGGAAAATTCTGAAGATCTCCATGTATTTAATGGCATTAAGTATAAAATTGAAGCAGCCTTTTACTAGTTACAGTATAAATCTAGAAGTTGACATTCTACATTATCAATGGAAAACACAAAAATTAGGACACATAGAAAGCATTTTTCCATTGCCCAGTAGAAATACTACACCCAAACTACTCCTTTGAGGTCTACAGATACTGTAATTTTACGTCCTTTCTTCTACTTCAGAAAGTTAAAGGAAAAAAAAAATATTATAAAACCCCTGAGATTACTCTGCACATACACATATACCACCTACAGAGCAAATAAAAAAATATGAATTAGCTGTGTTTAAAGAATCCTCAATACATTAAGCCTGAATCAACAGAATTAGCATTATCATTTCTAAATGACCTGATAAGGTCTTGTTATTCAAGGAGAAGAAAAATCACGCTCTAACTCCTGCTCTAATTCAGATTTGGGGATTTTTTTATTTTTTTTTTTTTAATATGCTCCCAACACTTGCAGCTGCCAGGATGCAAAAGCGGTAAAAAAGAGCTATTAAGTAGCAATACTGAGTCTTTTTTGTAGCCCAGTCCAACTTGTGAAAAATATTTTTGGTTGAGTGAAGCTTCCAGCGCAAGCAGCGACCTCTCGTTTAACTGAGCATCACCGACCAAGAGCCTGTTTCAACACTGAGGTAGGATGTCTGAAGCAGGACTGGAGGCTCGCCTCAGAACGGCTGGCGTGGCTGGACATCACGGATGCACATCTGGGGAATAATGCTGAAGACTGTGCAGGAGTGAGGGGTAAGATCTTTGTAATAAAGGGGAAATGTCTCTTTTCACTTTATAAATCATTTTAGATATACAGCATTGGTCTGACAAAAATCAGGAAAGGTCTGCTCTTTTATTAGTCTCATTAGAGGCGATATTAATCTATTATGTGGAAGTTAAATACCTGCAAGGGAGAAGGAACAGTGTTACAGCTCCACTGTCCACCTTCCCCTGGCGGGTATCCCACTGCCTGTCCCGAAGCCCTTTAGCTGGTGCCTGCCTGGGGGCAGAGCAGAGCCCTGCTCCCACCACGTACGCTCCCCAGGGAGCACGGCACACAGCCTCCCAGTGTGCCCCAGCTGCTCACCAGCGTCCTACAGCGGGTCTGGGGCTTCAGCGGACCCCTAACTCTAGCACCGCGTTGCTTTTGCTTATGCCAGAAAATACAAAATTATGGTTTCCTCACATCTACTCAACACTGAATACACACATGGGCATTCAGAAATAGTGATTACCAAAATTATGTTGAGGACAGTAGCACCACTATGGACACAGACACCACCACCAGAGAGAGCATCTAATAGCAATTACCCAACAGAATTTCTGTTCGCTGCATTTTTTATTTGGACTCAGGAGAGTTGGTACCATTTTATTTTGCCTGATATTATCCCAGATGCTGTTGTGTCTCAGATTTATTTACGCATTTCCCACTGGAATACAGGAGTCTGTACGGAAATCTGATCCCTCAAGCAATTACCTCTTTTCCTACAGCAGCTAATAAAAGGCTACCTTGAAAAAAGAAAAAAGGTAAAAACTGCACCTATACAATGCAATTCAACGGGGCACACAGGGTTTTATTTCATCCATATACTGCATAATAAAATGAAGTTTCACAACATTTACTGCTATATTAACTCTCTTCCACGATGTCCACCAGATTAAGGCTGCAATAGAATTTTTTTTTAAAAAAAGAAGCCTCCTGGTTTTGGAAAAATGAGGCTCAGTTGAGGATACAAGAACTTCTTCAGCTTTTGGTAACTAGTTCAGCATCAAACCTGTTCAGTGAATTTCAATCGCTCGTGTCTGAAGATGGTTTGGTACAATGAAGCTGGAGAGTTTCAGACACCTTCTGCCCAACAGCATAACCATAAATTTTGCCTCCAGGAAATCACACAACTCTGAAATCCAGAGGAAGACACACACACACAACCACTGCTTCATAGAACAGCATCCTCACAGATAGCCTGGGGAGAACTATTTCAAAGTCACCTTTTTCTGACAAAGAATTAATATTAGACTGACTTAGCAGTATGCCATAGAGATCAGCAGACCTGGATGCATAAGGAGACCAAATTTGACAGATTCTGTCCAGCTTTTTCAAAATTTACATGGACAGAACCAGTGCTAACCTACTACTGTTGCAGGCAGCCTCAGAAGAGAAGCCAACAAGATAACAGCTCTTAGAGCACTATGGGCATCACACAATTAAGTAAGAATGAAGCTTTTTCTTCCAGGTAAGAAAAACATTGCCACTCAGACTATAGAAAGAATTCTTGAATATTCTTCTCCAAAGAGACAAAAATAATTTCTTGATTTTGGAAAACACCAAGCTAACTTCCCAAAAATCATTCAGCAATTCTCAAAAGAGACCAGAGTTATTTAAGCCAGGTCACAAAATGCTATTTTTCCCCCAAAATATATGTTCTAATTATCGCGCATTTTATACAAAATTTACATCAGAAGGTGAACAACAATAAGGAAGCCCACTTAAAACTTGTAAGTAACAACCTGATTTTATTTAGCCTGCAGAATATCTCAGTTTCATCCTGTACTTCATTTTAGCTTGGGTAGCAGAGGAAGATAATAAAGTTTAATGGGTACTATTACTTAGTTGCTCAAAATTCAAGGTCACTGCGACATTAGCGGCCAAGAAAAAAAATGCTGATTGAAGAAACAAGTACATAAACAATTTATTTTAATTGTATTTCTTTTATTACATACTATATTAGAACTCGATGCAAAATGTTGACTCAGAAGGGCTAAATGTAATCAAAAGTTACCTTATATTCAGCCAGCATAACATATTTTGATACTATTCATAGAATGCCTCAAGCCTTGTGAATTTGATAATGCTATTCCCCCTGCGTACGTTAAGCTGGTGGTATAGGAAGCTGGTATAGGTGGGATAGGAAGTTAAGAGTTCACCCATTCTAATTTCTGGAGGATAACAAACCTGTACCAACATACAAACTATGTTACACTAAACTTATGAACAGGGAAAAGGTGATGATGAAGATTAATCACCACATACAGGCCTGTCAAACTGTTCTAACTCTACAGTATGACCAATTTATTATGTAGAAATGGCTACAACACATGAAATTTACAGTGTTAGACACAAAATGTTCCTTAGTCAACAAGTCTCTGTCAGTATTCAAAGACATTTCTTTAACTAAACAATGAAGCAAGCAGCAATGCAGAATCTGATGCAACATAGACCTTTTCACAACATACACTGCAAGTATATATACCATACTTTAAGTATGGTTGCTAAGTAATTAATTATTTTTTATGAGGTCTAGGGCCAACTACGGATGGAGATCAGCACTCACAATTTGGTTCCATCTCTGGACTGGTTCCAGAGGGCTGGTCCTGACAGACACCCCTCCAGCCCCCTCTGCCAAGGTACAGAGGAGACACTACAGCCAACCCTCCTGAAGCACACCAACTTCAAGAGGCACGGCTTCCCTAAACACATCACGTGTCACTCAGAAATCCGTGGAAGAGTAGCTTCATTAAAAAAAAAAGTATCATCCAGTTGCATAACTAGTGTATGAAAAGGGTCATATTTCCCAAATTTGGCACTTGCCCAATTACTAAGAGCTTTATACTTTCCAACCTTAATATTATGTTACTGGAGATTTATTTTTTTTTTTAATTGGCAAAGATGGAATATTATCTCTGTTGAACTCCAAATGGCTCTGGAGCATGATGTTTTAAACAAACTTCCAACCAACATCATACAGATGGTACACAGCCTCTCCACCTTTATTACAACAAATAAAAAATATGTACGGTATACTGAGGAGTTATTTGGCAAGCAATTCCCAGGGACCACCTTTACTGCAAGGTACTGAAAGATACCTAGATCTCTTTATATGATGCCAGAGGTTTACTCAGAAGCAACAACTTGGTAGATACAACTCATAGTTGTTATGGAAAGGATTAGGCTGTAAACAGATGCATGTTGGCTCTGTACACAGCACGCTAAGAAAAAAAGCTTGTGATCAGTATTTCCCACAGAGAATTTCAATGCTGCTAAAATTGCTACCACTACCATCACAGTAATCTAACACAAAAAAAATAATTTTGTGACAGGCAGAAATAAATAAATAAAAGACATGACATCTTCTGTCATCCTTCCCTCCCAGTGCCCAACTTACATGGGAATTGTTCCTATTTACTTCCACTATTAATTATGCACACTTACGAAGCTACAGATATAAAACGTCAGGTACATCACAAACTGTACATACACTGGTGGTCTCCCCTCAATTACCCTGACACCTCCCACTCCGCATTCTCCTCCAATAAACCCAGTACATCCCTCTGGTTTATATTCTTCGGTAGTACTTCCCCCTCATTTCCATCACTTTGAGGACTCTTATTCTCTGCCACTTACGAGTTTGATGGTGAGCATGTACCGTTATCAAGCTAGTAATAACCAATAGGCACCCATATCATATTGAAAGACTTTTTTAAAAAAAACTAATAAAATTATTTTCTTATTATATCCTCGGCAACATTAAGGAACAGCAGGTTATATCTATCTTTAACAAACCTCTTAAGCTTCTCAGTTAAAACAATGACCAGAAGATACATTAAGAGTACAGTACATAACTTGGGAAGCCTGCAGAAGGTACTTTGTCCCATCTGCCTACAAAAACAATTTTTATAATACTTGTATTGTGAAGGACAAAAGTCATCCTGTTTTGGATATTTTCAAAATGGTTTTGAAGTGAAACAGCTATAGAGATTGACTGGTGAGATACAGAGCCTAATTCTGCAGGACAGTTTTTCAGTGGTTTTGTTTTTCAAGGCAAATGTGTTCTCCACAGAAAGCAGAAAGCTGTCACAAAAAAGCACATTCATGTATTGAAATCCTAAATATTCCAGTAAAAAAAAAAATCAGAGATTTCTGATGTGTCATACTAGAATAAAAATCCTTCAGCCCACAAGGACCAGCATCATACAGAACAAACAAAATGAAACAAAATAAGCAGTTTCTCAGGCGTAAATACATCTAAGTTTTGTTAAATGGGTGCTGAACAGACGCAAGTCTGTTTCTTGAATACACACAAGAAAATCACACATGCAAACTTCTGATAAGAGGAAAAAAAAACCCCAATGTTTTCACTGGAAGAAAACAGTATAGAAAGGTTTAACCACTCACTTGCTCTTAGGCTGTATCACAGCCACACTTTCAAAAGTGTAGACAAGTATTTCTTTCAGCTAATCCTCTGCTACTCAGTCATTTCTTAAAAATATTAGCAACGCATAAAGAACAACAGCCAGAACACCAAGACTGATTTTGCAAACTACACTGGAGATGGCAGATCAAGATGTGAGATGAACCGACACACCCAGCGCTCCTTTTGCACGTTTCTGACACCCGTGTTGTAACGCCCCATGGCCCCACACTCTGAACTGAAAATGTGTGCAAGTTTCCCCAAAGACAGCTGCACTGCTATACAGCTCCACACAGAACAGTGCATCTCCTGCCGTTACCACTGGCCGTTAGGTGGATTCTGACCAACCCTGATAGCTGACATCCTCAATGAACTCTTGGGAACAAGATTTACTATTATCAAGGACGTTTTTGATTTCATCTCTTCATTTTGCCATCTCAGGAATCATGAAGTAGGAAAAATGATTCATTAAGATGTTCTCTGGAATCAGGCATTCTCGCATGAACCTGGAGGATATCCACAGTTACACCTGGTTTAACCAGCGTGAACGCCCGTCAGGGTCAGCCTTATGCTCCCTCGCCCATGTTTTTTTCCCTCGCATACAAGATGTGAGATAGACAGTCAAGTCTTTTCCGACATAATTTTCTGTTCTGGCACAGTGAGATCGATTTCCCCAGCCACCTTCTGCCTCCATAAAACAGACTTCTGCTGCTCAGAAAAGGCTAGAACCACATAGTTTTGAGTCGAAAATTAAGGTAAAGCAAGACTTTACCTACTGTTTTGCTTATCTGTGTGTGGCTTTAGTTTTCAGGAGGGTTTGTTTTTAAATTACCTCCTTTATTCAATGCAAAAAAACCCTGCAATATATACACAGAATATTAGCACACAAGTTTTACCTCTCAAATAATAAAAACACACCAACAATGGGCAAACTTGCCTTCAGAACAGTACCTTTAATTTTTCCTCCGTATGCCTTTTTTTTTCCCTTTAAAAATACAGTGTTCAATATAAAAACACATCACTAAGAAAGAAGATCAAGAAAATGAAAAGAAGTAGAGATGCAAAAAGAGTATGACTCTACAACTCTTAACATACAGAAAGTCTCAGCTGTGTGATTACCTTTCAGAAATAGAAATAGCAGCTGGTAAGCTACCAGAAAATAATTTTCCTTAATCATTTTGATCTTTTTTATAAACAGAGAATCCTCTGATCCTGTCCAATGCAAGAAAAAGGGATGAAACGGTTTTAAACCATTGTTTCAAAGATTCTACTCATACCATCTTCCCTGATTTTATGGCATTTAAGTGCCAAGAAAAAGTGCACCCATCCCAGAAGCAATCTTTCAACATGTTTTTTCTTTCTTTCTACTAGGTAATAAATCCATTAACAGTTTTCACCACAATTAGAAATTCCATATTAAGTTCATTCTTATATAAGATCAATTGTTTATACAATTCCATTCAATTGGGAATACTAACAGTCTAAATTCTTTTCACTTTTGAATACTAATTCATGAAAAAACTGCAGTTCTATCAAAGAACATTTTTCAGTGTTAAAACTTTGAAACTGTCTTACTTGAAAATGCTACAATTCTTTTTGGTAGGGACTAGAACTTGTGTCTCTGGAAATATTTTTGCACTGGCCTTAAATTTGGTCAAATGACAGATCTTTGGGAAACACAAAGTCATAGCTTGCAGGAGATTAAGAAAAAATTAGAAATTGTGCAAGTATATATTACAATTTCTGAAAATCCCACCTTCCCTAAGCACATCTAAGCTTCAGACACCTTATAGCATGTATAGAGACTGAGCAAGTAGCATCCATCCCCACAGAGCCAGCCTGCCTCCTCCAGCCCACGGCTGCAGTCCCACCATGACGTGCCCGCTACCCGCCAGCTCCATATGCAGCGCCATAAAGACAGGGCTGCACCCCCTGAGCTGCTCACAACCGTGTACTTGGGTGCAGGCTGAAGGAGGAGCAAGATGTCTATGTAAAGAAATGAAGAAAAAAAAGTAGTAACATGGCCTCACTGCGTAACCCTGGTACCTTACTGATGCCTACCCTGCTACGCACTGCAGAGACAGCAACTGTGTTATCAAAGGGAGTGATTTTTGCTAAACTGGGGTCAACGAGTCCCTAGACCAAGCCTGTGTAGCTTCCTGGTTTACAAACATACACAGAAAATAAAATCCCTAGACTCTATAATCTTTGTAAGACTCTTCTCATGGCCTCCATTTTGTAATTTAAAACTGATACAAAGCTTGTAACAGATACACTTGTTTTATTCGTCACCATGAAACTATTTATATTCCATAAATAAGACAGTTACGCAATGTACTTTCATATTATTTTTGAAGCTATTTCACAGAAGTGAGGTAAGATCCCTTTTAAAAACACTGGCTCCTTAGGTGTTAAACACAAGTAGTAAATCTACTTTGTCAAATTGCCCCATTTATAATATTTAATCTTCCTTCTGTAATCAGGAGAGCTGAAGTACACAATTCAGAGTTGCTTTCCTTTGACACAGTTCTCTTATTACTGTCTCTTTTCCTCACATAATGTCCCACAGCAGCTGTGCCATTATGGTGATGCTTTTTTTTTTTTTTTAAACAGCCTCTCTAGCACAAATAATTAAAACATGTATTTACCTTCCATCACTTGGCTGAGACTAAGTGCACATTTTGGGGGAAGGGGGGCAGTTGTTTGTTTCTTTTTATTTTATTTCTGAGCAGTGACATATTGATGTTTCAGATAATAAATCATTCCAATTTGTTCATCCCTGCCAACAATGGTTTTAATCTTCATTTACGACTTGCAAAGTCCGTTTTGTTGGAAGCGTTTGATAAAATACTCAATTACCATTTTTTTTTGCACTGCAGTTCAACTGCTGTGCTGATAAAAGGCTCTAGCTCAGAAGATAAACTGCAAATAATTCCTGAAGAACAAATGTCAGAGGCAGTTTACAATGAATGGGATTTTTTTTGAGCAGATTATTCTCCCACCAAAGTGACAGGGCAGCTCAATATTTATTTTGTTGAGAATGTCATTTAAATATTGTTTGACACCTGCTCCCTGCAGTCAGCTACTCAGCACATTACACTTTCAAGGGGTTTAGAAGTGAGGTTCCAGCACTCTGCATCTACTAACATATTTCAGGGACTCAGTTTAAAAAGCAGAAATGGCTGCTTCGATACATGTTTGCAACCCTTTCCAGGTAAGTAAATGGAAATAGTACTAAAATTAAAATACTAAAATGTTCTTGCACACGCCTGCATGCTCAGGTACACATAAATTCACAGAAAAAAACATGAGAGAAAAAACACAGACCTAAGAGATTAAAGTTTTCAGCTTGCCCCCCATGCTGCTTCTTGGACACTTAATCCAAAACAATTGAATTTCAAGGTTGGTTTTTTTTTTATGCTTCCCACTTTTGTTGGAAGGAGGGAAGGTATCCCAAGGTTTCCGTCATGGTTCCCCATGGGTACGCTGCAGGTCGCCGCAGTGGGCTGACCCTGGCTGCCCACCAGCGCTGCTCCATGCTCCGCTCCACAGCCGGGCCAGGCAGAGGGAATGGCACAGGAGGTGGGTCGGGATGGGGACAGGGAGAGTGCCCAGCCATTACCATCTCGGGCAAAACAGGCTCGACCTGGGGAAACTAATTTATTACCATTAATTTACTACCAATCAATCACAGTAGGATAAGGAGAAATAAAATGAAATCTTAAAACACCGTCCCCCCCACCCCCCCTCATTCCCCGGCTAAACCTCACTCCCGTTTCTCTGCCTCCTGCCCTGCAGTGGTCAGGGGGACGGGGCTGTGGCATCTCAGTGCA
>JAVJGJ010000034.1:21116164-21158467 GCA_035590215.1 Microhierax caerulescens
TATCCATGTCTCCTGCTATGAAATCTATACTGACAAGCTACCTAAGCTTAATCAACCCTCATATAAATTTTCCAAAATAAATTATGTTTGTGCATCTGTCTTTATTGAGGAATAAGAAGGATCCAAGTACTTGCTTACTAGGGCAACAAAAACCTATCAGTTAACCAGTTTTGCCTCCATCTATGAAAAACACAACCACAAGCATTATTTTCAGGACTCCCTAAGCATTTTGAACAAACTCAAAAGGATTTAAAGAAAACCCTGTTACAGACTTTCTTCGTACCAAATACAAGATGAAACTAAGCTACACAAAGAATGCACAAATGGCAGCAATATGGATGAAAAAAAAAAAAAAACCCAAAACAAAAGTTGCTTGCATTCAGAGCTAGCTTTCATAGGCACTGTTTACGTGCCACGGGCTAACCCTCAAAATCCGCCAAGACACCTAAGCAGATAAGCAACGTGATAAGACACATGTCCCACAGTATCATTTTTTACTGCTCTTGGGTCTTCTTTGGAAACTGCTGATCACGGGCTTCTCTTCTGGGGCAGGAGGGACTGGACAACCACACCTTGCTCACTCCATTCCACTATCTGCAAACAGTGAACAGGATCTCCTTTTCTCAACTTTTCACTACTGCATAGGTGGTGGCTCCCTGAGCTGTCACCACTCTTCTGGACCTCTCTTCCCACACAGAAATTTTGAGCAGTCCATTGCTGCTGCACCTAGATTAAAAGCACCAAGGAAGGGAGAGAAGTGATACCATAAAGCAGCTTGTTTCTTTCCATGCGTAGGGAGAAGATTGGCACAGTGCTGTTTTTCAAATCACTAATGGGTCTGATACTGTTTCCACAGGAGATTTATGTTAAAAAGATAACTTTCCTCACTTTTCGTTTTCATTTCTGTTCCTTTCACTATTCGACATTTCATTCTAGGAAGGAGAAAGAGCTGCTCATTTCTGCAGCAGGAAAGAACAATCTTAGATTTATAACATGTGAGGAACCCATCACCGTGATAGAGCAATCTTTCCACCAGACATCTCTCCATTACTGAAGCTGATGTCTCCCTGCCCCGATGCCACTTCTGGACTGATCTGTCAGCCCCAACCTGGGGGCTAACCGCACCGCCACCTCCCACACACATTTTTCATCTTAATCTCAGCAAGCTCTGCAGTTCTTCTTAAACAAACTCTTCAAATACAGTTTCACCGTTTATTTTTTTAAAAACAAATACATTTGAATGCAACTGCACATTTTCAACAGTGCATCTTATGTGACTTTATTTTCCATCTTATTTTATGATGAAGTTATTTTAGTTTCCATGAAAAGAAATAATGGGTAAAGATGAAGGCTTCATTCCACTGTGCTGACAACATACTGGTTGGAGAAATGGTGTAGTTAATAATGTAAACTTGATGTATGTAAGCACAGCTGGTTTGGGAACATCTTTTCAGTAGCACTAATTTATACTTTGCCTTTATTTTGTGCTTTGGTTTATGATTTTGATTAGCCACTAGAATGAGCTCTCCTAATTGCTTTCTGCTAAACTGCTTAAAAGCAAAAAAAAAAAAAATTAAACTATGTAACCCATTTTACTGTATTAGATTTTTACTACATTATTAGATACTAAAAATCAACACCCAGCCTTAAAGGTTGTCATGTACCTTCAAGGGCTCCTAAAGGACAAAGGCAAAAGAGGAATGGAAATCACAAATTCTCCACAATATTTGCTCATCAGCCATTTTCAAATCCTGTATTTAACTTCATTCATTGATTTAGTTTACTTTCTGCATCTTAATTCAAGGTTTCACATACAAAGTATGTATTACTACCAGTATTAAATGCTTGTTTCCTGCCCTCCCAGCACTCCCTAAATGCATTATATATCTACTTAAAAAAAAAAAAAAGACAAACACAGTACAAGAAAAAAAAAATAGCAGACAAGAGTGGGATATGCCTTCAAGAGTCATATACTGAAACACAGCTCTTCTCATAGTTGAACAGACAGTATTTAGTATTTACCTCTTCTGTCAAAGTTCCTTTAGAACTATTTCCTAGAGCTAATTACAAATGTAAATTTAAACCTCAGACTGTTATGAAAGGTTTTCAAAAACTTTTGTATTTTATCAAGAACATAACAATCAAAGAAAACAGAAACTCTTCTGTTTGTTGAAATCAACAAGTAAAACTTCTGAAAGACAGTTAAGGAAGTACAGGCACATACTGAGGCTATCAAAACTGAAACAATCATTGCAGAATTATAAATATATAACAAAGCTAAAGCAAAGGTTTCCACCTGCACACAGTGACCTTTCATAAAAAGAAATTTGCAACACTGAAAACAGACCTTACTTACAAAAGGTAGCTTCTCAAGACTTTCCACCCTACAGGTGCCCATCTGCCCACCCCAAAATTGGTGGCAACCTGTGACATTTACAAGTCAGTTTTCCACACCACAAACATTTCTCAAAATGAAATCCGGAAATGCCCCTATACATACACACCTCAAACTTTTTTTCTGAAACTGGTTTTCAACACAACACCTAAGAAAAAGCCAGAGTATTAATCATGGGAAGCCTACTTGAGAAATGCTCAATGATTAGAAAATTCATGCCACCAACATGAGCAAACTCCTGTTGCAGTCAAAACAGCCTTCATGATTCTGCCTTTTGCTGAAACTCAGTGGAAACACTCTTCCAGCCTCAGCACAGATAAGCAAGTTAATCACCTGATTTAAAGGTAGGCTGCTCTTTATATTATCTCTGAAGTAAACTGACAGCCGTTAGACTTTTACAGTGACGATGTTACGATCAATGTTGCAGTCTCAGGTGTTAATGCTTCATCTACCTTTAAAAGCAAATGTAATAACCCAGAAAGATCAATATTATAAGTTTCTTATTCCGCGTTAAAATTACTGTGAATTCAGTGCATTACAGAATTTCATCATTAACCATAGTTTAAAAATGTTAATACCAAACACTACATCACAGCTGCCCTTACTGATGAACTATCAAACCTACAAAATGTAGAGATCAACAGTAAGAACACATCAGAAAAGTATTTTGGCAATATTGCTCTTATTTATACAAAATTCAACAATAAAACAGTTGAAAAGCCTGAATGGCTCAGGACAGGGAGAACAGAAAACAGCCTTTCACCTCAAAGTTACTGGTTTACAGAGCAGGCGACAGCTGTAGCAGCAATATGGCAAGCAACTTCAGGGAAGCAGGCAGCAGCATCCTGGTCTTTTTTGTTTCTGAACAAAGACTAATTGTACAAGAATCCAAAGCATATGAAGGAAAACAGAAAGAAAAAAAAAAAGGAAGAGGTGGAGACCCTAATCCATGTATTACTTGCCTTTTTCCCCTCAAGGATTTTACTTAACTGAAATGAAAGTATCAGTTGTTGTACAGTGCTACACTGCAGTACAGTACCACTAACTACTATAGTGTACACTACCACACCAGTTGCTCAATAGTCTGTAGAAAGCTTTTATTCATTTTTATTTCTTTTTTTAAAAAGCACCCAAGTATGAAATGGCTCAGTTTTCCACCACCAGCTGTTCAGAAAATCAGCAATAGCTTTCAGATGCAATGAAAACTGCAAGACAACGATCTAGTTCAATGGGTCAAATGTCCTTCACTTATGAAAAATCAGGCTAGAAATCCAAGAACCCTAACTTATGAGCCACTGTCCTCGTCTTCACTAGCCCTCAGTATTTGTCACAGCTTCCCAAAGTCAGAGCTAAGCCTCATAAACATACACGCTAGTACTGCATTCTTCCCATAGCTACATGATCTTAACAGGGTTCACATGGGGGGGAGGTGGGGCTTTTTTATAAACAAGGCAAACCTTTTTTAAGGAGGGGTGGGGGGCAAGAGACACATTTTAATATAACAATCTGTTTAGCAGCCAACTCAACTAACTTCTGCAAGAAAAACATTTAGTCAGTATTAAAAAGCAGAAAGCACCTTACGTTTTGATTAATTTGATACTCTTGTATTATGCATAAAGCTACTCATTCATTTTGTCCTGCAAACTATTCCTATCCAAGAGCAGATACAATCAGAGTGAAGCAGTAAAGAATTCTATTAAAGTAAACACAATCCTAATGTAACATACTTGTTACGGAAATATACTAGCAGTCAGTAAAAACCAAGCCATTTTGTATGGATGTAATAAAAATTTTCATGGATCCATATCTACTGTTCTTTGAAAGTTTTAAATGCATAACTATAGAAAGCTTTTCTTGGTATCTGTCTAAGCAGATGCCAGTCACCTACCATACCTCAGACTTCTAAAAAGCTTCCTCAAGTGGGAAACAAGAATGCCAGTATTCAGCCATGGCAGCAAGCATGCGTGCCGACTCCTGACCCACCAAACCCAAAGCCAATCCCTCGTTTTGAAGTCACATTCTGATACTTCCTATTGATGATAAAGCATCTGCAAATAAATACCTTACATAGTAACTTCTGAGGAAAGGAAACAACAAACAAAGCCAGGTGCAGCAATAAGTGTTCTCCAATAATAGATGGGTAATGCCAAATAGCAATTTCACAGCAAGCCAGAGGGTAGGAATTAATCCATCTCTTAAATCTGATGGATGAACTTCCTTAACACACGATAAAAATATGAGTGCTGCTTTCTATCAAGTTGAGCAGCAGTCCATGCTTGCAGAATACTCAGGTTACAACTAAGATTCCTTCTTTCTACCCCCCCCCAAATTACTCTTTTAACAAAGCTCTAAGGTTTATCATACTTGCTGGTGATAAAATTGCATAGGTCATTCTAACACTCTTTGCCTGCAAGTGAGAAGCTAAAACTAGTTCATTAGTTAATTGAGGTACATTAAGTGGGGCACAGCTCAGCTCTCATCTAGCTTCCTGGTCACACAGGCCACACCTGCTCTTACTTCTATGGGCCCCAAGTTGACTTGGGAGTTTATCTTCTTTCTTCAGCAGGCTTCCTTTAGCAAGAGAAGGCGACTGGTATCGGTGCTGCTGGCTCTCTACCTAAGATGGATATACTTGCACACCCTAGAGATGAAAAATCACTCCCCAGTGCCACCCGTCATACCTGCGTCTCACAGGACAACTCTCACCACGCTGACGGGCCAGCCTAGACAGCATAACCCAGGAGTACATCGCATCCTTCAGCTTGGCTGTCCACCCACAACAGAGCAAGAGCTATCAAGTAGCAGACACCCTGCAGCACCATACCATGATTTACTAGATCTTTCTCCCATCCACCTTTTTTTTTTTTTCTTCTTCTCTGAGCACACATAATAGCTTTACAGAAACTGTGTCCGCACTGCACTGACTCCACAGTAACACTGTAAATACCCACGGCTACTGCACTCCAGCCGATGCGGGCAGCAGCCCGAGCATACCGAGAGCTTGGCGAAGGAACACGTGCCTTGATCTCCATGGGTTTTGCAGCCCTGAGCAACGAACTGCTGCAGGTCGGCTGCTGCAAAGGGCCTATCTAGCTCACTTAAAAGTAGATTAGCTACGTCTGCATTTCACTGGAGACATACACAGTCAATATAAGATACACAAATACTAAAGGAAAAGCGTTTAGGAAAAATGCCTTTAATTTCAGTGAGAAAAGGCAGGGAGAACGGAAGCCGACCCGCACTGCTGAGTGACCTCAACAGCCAGGAGGACAGTACCCATCCACTCCAGTGCAGCGGCTCAGCTCCAGCAGGCTCCATGGAGGTTATAACGCTCAGGGACTTGCAAACACCTAGAGAAACTGGAGCACAAAGGCACCTCACCAGCTCTGCGACAGGTCAGCTGCACCCAGCCAGGTCCGCAGCCTCCGGCACAGCAAGGACAACAGCTGGAAACAGAGAAGCCTCTTCAGAGCAGAGACACAAGAGCACGTGTGCTGGGACTGACAAGGAGAGCGGTGAAGCACCAGAGGTCCCAGCTTGCCAGGGGAAGACAAGGAGTGAGCTGGACTCGGCGCTGCCCATTTCTCCTGGAGACTCAACTACAGAAAGGCCTGAGAGCTACTGCTTATCAAAAGCCTGAAAAATTAGGTTCCCAGACTATGTTTTCACATACACACACACAAAAAATAATACCAAAACCTTCCACAACATGGAACTAAATACTAGCAAACACCCACTTTCACATTCTGGAGCCTAAGGCCTAGGCACATATACTAACTTTAACGGATGCATTATGTATCTTTTTTGGTTTTAAAGATGCTTATAGTAGTACACATATATATATGCGCATGCACACACAGTCAGAAATGATCTCATGCTTCCATGAAAATTTCTGACCCTGCTTTACCAGTATTTTTGCAAATATTGCCTTTGTGAAAAATGTATAAGAGTAATGAAATTCCTAAGTGAGACTTTAATCTCTAGTCACTTCTATAACAGGGGGGTGGATCAGAGACTATAATTTGCCGTTATCGTACTGCTCATCTCCTGTGTTGACAATAGAAATCCTCTTGTTAGTTTTTCTTAGACAAACGTGACCCCAACCTGATATGACACTATATTTTTTCAGCTGTGTAACAAGAGTCTTAAACCAGGTGCTTTCTAAACTGCATTATCCCATTTGAGAAACTTTTGTGTTGCTATCAGCAAGCTAACACATTAAAGGAATATTTTTTGTTGTTGTTTTGGCTAAATTTGTAGGCTTATAAGTGAAATACTATACACCAGCTTCTTCACATTTTCACTTTTCCCATCAATAAAAATATCTGACTACATGTTTTTCACACTTTTAATTAAAATTCTTAAGTATGGATTTTCAGGATTTTAAAGAAATACCGGCAACATTCCAGCATAAATTGAAAGCATTAACGTGTTAAAATATTTGTTTTCCTTTTTAAAAAATTGATCATTAGTGCTTTCTAGAGATTTTTTTGTGAGGGAATATATATATTTTCTTGGGTTTATGTCTGCATATTCATCAGTCTAAAACAATTTTAGACCCCAGCCTCTTCGGTATTGTGTTTTAGTACTTGCTAGCACTAGAATTTTGCACCATAGCCCTCGATTTATAGCCCTCATTTAGCCATCATGCTATTCAAAACCCTGACTTTAAATATCCACCACACAGATATGAGTAACAAAAAGAGACAGAGTATAGCTATTGTGCCTTCAAAGAAAAGCAATAAACCATTCTGCTTGCTCTCCTTCATGTTCTTTAATTCATTTCATTTCATTTTAACTACCCAGAACAATTTCACCAGCCATTAGCCTGGAATGAAACCTTACAAAGGCTGATTGTTGTTATAAAGATGGGTCCCTGCACTCCCTCCCCCTCCTTTTCATAAGTTTTAGGACAAGCAGGCTACTTCATAGCTACAGCTTTGTTTTTTAAAAAGAGAATTCTTGCAAAGCAAAGGACAGGCAAACTGCTTCATGTCCACATTCAAAGGACTCCAAAACATCCACACTGAGCTGGTCTGGCTCACAGCCCTAAACGGAGACCCCATCACGAGAAAAGGGACAACAAAGGAAGAATCTCTTGGGCTATTTTCTGTATGAGGTGTACCAGATATGCACCCTATGTGCAAACACTGTTGTCCCTGCCCTCAAATCTTTAGGAAGGGGGGTAAGCACCAAATGCTCAACTGCACTACAGCCAATTCTAAACACGGGGGGGAAATTTTATGAGCACATTTTTGTATTTTGCAGAAATAAACCTTCACAAGCGTCACTTCTGACAGCCTATGCCAAGAAAACAAACCACACATTTTTGTCTTCACTGCATCCATGTTTGGAAAACAATCTTAAACAGAAAAAGAGACATGCTATTTTTTCCAATTTGAAAGAACTGCACACCTTACAGTTTAGCGTCTTCATGGAAAGCTGTGAAGAAAGATATCCATTCTGAAAAAAGGCTTAACTGTCAGAATCCTGGTTTTTCTAACAAGCTACTGGCATTTCATCAGGGCTGGACAGTCTATCTGTTTAACATTTAGGCCCTGAACCTGTAAACAACTATGCCTCAATTTAGAAAGTAAATATATGTAGCAACATCCCCAACAAAATGTTCACAACCCTGTCCAATTCACATGTATTTTTGATCCTACCCAACAAGCAGATCAGAGAAATCTTTTCCAATAAAGTGTCAACAAACTGTCTGCACAAGACAACTCCCTCCTCAGTTTGTGTATTATGTAGTTTGTATTATTTTTATTCCTTGGTTAAGTGTCACACTTGTCAAAGGAGTGAACACCACTTTTCCATAGTAACACAGCTTCGTGATGGAAGTTGTGAAACCTTCAGAGTTACAGATATTTCTACAAATATCCAGTATCTGTTCAAACATTAACACCATGAGCACGTAAATCAAAGGAATAGATTTCTGTGTTTTCTCTTCCAGAAAGGTATCAAAACTGCTCCTGAAATTTTGACATAATTTTCCTCTTTCAAAAACAGGCAAAGTTCAAGTACTCAAACAGCATTTCTTTCATCATACCACAAGGGGAAAAAAAAATTACTTAAAAGAAATTCAAAGTAATAATACCAGCCAGAAATTACTTTTCATGTAGTGACAAAAACCTTGGAACATGAGATTATGTTGAGTGTGAGAGTATCTATAAACAGAGCTGCTTTATCCCATCTGAGCTGTTACTGGTGATGCCAATAATCAGAGTTAAAAGATGATCTCTGCAAAACTGCATGTTTTACTATTCACTTAAAATTATGTAAAAGAACACCACACTGAACAATATAATTTTAGAGGTATGCTTAGTAAAATAGACTGATAAATCCTAACACAATTAAAATTCATTTTCATGACACAGATTTATAGAAATCTATCAACAGAGAAACTAAATAAGCATTCTCCTATTTGTCTTAAGTACCTATCTTTTACAAACACTGTGAATTGAATTAAAGAACCTCTAACCCAGTTATGCCCCACATTTGTGTTCGGTTACGGTGCTTCTCGCCACGTTCTCCCCTCCCCACCAAGAGTCTGAACATTATTAATTTCAAACTTAACTCAAACCTGATTTTTTCTTAAATATTAATTTCTAGGATACCTTGCTAGGCTAGGACATGCACTACAACAGCATTATTGATGTGTAACGGTGCAACAGCCTATCTCCTGACAAACCACACATGCTGAACCCATGCCAGTTTTAACTAAGCCAGGTATGTACACAGCACCTGTGAATAAATGCAAGCTTCATGTGGAAAAAAGACAGATCATAATGGCAAGCACACAGACACCCATCATCTTCTAGACTGCTAGTTTATGTCCCCTCAACACTAAGTTAATGCCGCCAAGGCATACCTTCTTCATTTGTTTTAAATACAGAAACATTTGAAGATGTAAGTGATCTTGCACACCTTCTAACAAGACCAATGATCAATACAGCACCAAGAAAAAAACATCAGCTGCACGTCTCTGCCTCTATGGAAGGTACACGAATACAATCTCCGTAACGTTTAAAAATTCAAGGTCTCATACAGTTAGGAGAACTAGAGTAGGACTGTAAAATCAAGAAAATATTCACCTTCCACTTAAACAGAAGCAAGAAGAAAGCTCAAACCTGAGTGCAGATACACCACAAACACCTTTTGTACAGAACCACATCTGACAATTTCCTTAAGTATTGGTTGCTGATTTAATTTATACAGAACTGACACTATTCTCCCTATATAGTACTATAATTACTTACTGGTGTGTTACAGAAGCCGGTATCTCATACAGAAGCATGTACTACTGCTCAATTTGAGATCAAAAAGCTGTGAATACTGCAACCCAGCTCCTACCCCTACAGTGAGCAAGGTCACTACTCCCTTCAGATGATAAAAATCTGATCTTACAACAATGAAGGAACTACAATCACATATTTCATATTCAACACTGTGCTGAATCCGATACAAAACTTGATTAAGCTGAACATATCTAGTTTTATTAACTGCACAATTAAGAATATTTTGGAATTTCTACAAAACAACTACCCATAGAGCAATAAAATGTTACAGGACATCAGGTACTGCTAGAAAGCAAGTAGCACCCCTGTACCCTTTTTTCAAATTATACCATTCACAAAAGTTACCAGAAATCTTGACAAAACCGGATGAAACAAAATTTTATTGTGTTAATAAAACTCCACAGACAACATGAGTCATATTGGCTCCACTCTATACAACTGTGGATTTGATAAGCCACCAGTGACTTCAGAGTCACACCAGAACTAGTTTTACATGTACCTGAAAGCATTTTAGAGCATGTTCAGAGCACGTGGTACCTTTCAGATAACACCGGTGAATAAGAATGTCTATGCCTTACCATACTGTTGTACAATCAGAAAGTTAACATTGCAAGATTAATTACAACTTTTTAAAGGAAGTACTGCTATACATTTTTTTAAATGAACACTTAAGTCCTTTACCTGACATTGATTTAAATATGGACTTTTTATTTTTACCTTTATGCACTTTGTATCTTGCAGCCACCCTGCTTTGCACCACGACATTACTAGGTATCTCAGTATAAGCGGGATGAGTACTCTTCATTCCAACTACCTAAACTCTCACCACTCTCAACAGGAGAAAATACTGTTTGCTTCCAGCTTCACAGTTTTCATATAAATACTGCAAATTGCTAAACTGAAACACTGTTCTATCCCACAGGACAAAGGGATCACCAGGAATCACTCTGTCCTGAAACCAACTGGCTGTTCAAACAGCACTGTCCAACCTGCCAAATATTAACAGCTAAGTATGATTCAACATCTCTAGCTTCAACACTCTTTTCACGTTTTAATCTCTGTTCTATGGCTTCTACATTAGTTATAACAAATGCAGTAACTCACTTCAATGGCTGTATGCAACTGGCTGAGGCACAGACAGGTCCCCAATCTGTCTTGGCACCAGGCAAGACTTCAGCAATTGTGAACTAAACATTTGAAAAGCAAATGCTGCTTCCTCTTCACTAGATTACCTTGAGTGTGTGTATATATAAAATTGCATATGAACATTAGAAAAATCACCTAACAAAATACAATGTAATTCTTCAAATCAAATGGAAAACAAACATTTTTAGAGTAACTGTTATAATTCATAATGGAGTCTTTATATCCATTTACAGACTGTCTTCAAGTAAGATATTGGTACTGAGACATTATATTCCAAATCATTTTGATTATCTGCCTCGCAGGCCCTCTGCTGCATCTGCTACATCCTGCACGTTGTCATGCAGTAACAGCAGAGGGCAATTCTAAAACGTAAGTTTACACATTGGTACACATCTCTGCACAGCCTAGCAAATAGGGCACTCACTATATGTCTATATATACACACACAAATACACAACCCACACACACACCCCTAAGATCAGCCTATCAGAAAAGTGAGTTTTAGCATTTTAACATACAGCATTTTTAATGCAAGAAAACACAAAATTTTCTTCCTCAGAAGTCAATTTCTGGAGCACAGAGCAGCACACTCCATCAGAGGGCTTCCAGGAAATTGTAGTAGCAAACAGCAACATGTGGTCATTTCAGCTTCACCTTATCACGAACCAAAAAACCAAAAAAACCCAAAAGCTAACCAACCACACTAAAAAAAATAAAATTAATAAAAAAAAAAAAAATCATTACACAGAAGACACTAAGTCAGATCTGAGTTTGTATTTCCTTCTCAAAAAGACAGCTTCTTGTTACACTCTACCAAGCGGCCTGGAATTCACAAGTTTCGCTCTTTTTACTGATGGCGTCAGTAAATCCACACGATGAAGCTGAAGGTATTAAATGCTAATCACAAAGTGGCTGCACAGAGATGAAAGGGGAGTTAAGGCACCAACTCCCTTATACCAACAGCTTGGGTCACAGGTACTGACACAAGAGTAAAATGGCTTTTACAGAAGGGCATGGAATAAGGAAAGAGTCTTAGGTAATTTACAATGCCAACTTTAGAAAAAAAAAATTTCACACACACAACTATCACAGAACTTGTCCTATAAGGGCAAGAAGAAATTCAGAAGCAGACTTCAACCTTGAAGTAAGAAATACATTAATGATCCATGAGGGGGGAAAAAAAAGTTAAACAAACCCTGGTCTAATCAAGCAAAGTTTCTGTGCAACAGCTTATTTGCCCCTTCCATCCCTGCCACTTAGTGACACAAAACACAGACTGGCACTCGGGGAAAGCAGCAATAAGGAATGCATCTTCTGGAGCATTGTTGGGAAGTTCAGCCTAGTCCCACAGAAGCTGTAAAAACTTCCAACTCAGCTAAATCTGTTATGTTTATTCTGCACGTTAAGATGCTACATAAAAAGTGTGTTTAAAAAACAAATTTTATAAATAGCATCACAATTGCTTGAAAGCATGGGATGCAGTCATCTCCTGCTGTGAACAACGACAAAGATCAACTGATCTCAGCAGGTACAATCCCCTACCAGACCAAACTTTGTGCTTGCAATCACTCTACATAAATGACCAAATCCTTGCTGAAAGCCCATACAATGACATTTCTTAACTTTATTATAGCCTGAGGGAAGTCTCACATACTATTCTCAAGTAGTATATTACTGGCTTAGTGGATAATTAGACCATTTTACAGCATCCTGTGCTTCTCTGTCAAACTATCAGTTTTTAGTACAACCATCCTGCATCCCAGGGTAACACTGTGGACACTGAACAGAAACCAAGAACTCTGGTAACTCCAGAACACAGAAATCCCATAGGTCTCATTGTCTCCCTAAAGATAACAATTTCACAATAGAGTTCAACAGAAACTTTACAGCAAGTCTGGGGACATGATTCCACCTCTTGAGCCTGTACCTAGCTCTCTATTTAACCTTGATTGCTTTGCAAAACATACTAGAAATTATGCAGCTCCCATTACTTTCCGCGCATCTGTCAGTGACCACCACCATCGTTCCTCGCTGCTGTTACACCTGGCAAAGCAGCCCCTTCGTATGATACAGCCAATACTTCTACCTGAAGAAGATAAAGAAGTGTACTGTCATTTGCTTCAAGGATGCTTTCCAGAGATCTGAAGCCATTCTTCACACATAAACACCAGAAGACACCAAATACAGGGGAAGACGAAATACAAGCCAGCTTTATTCAATAATAATGTTGACATAAAGGCTGGGGAAAAACAAAACAAACCAAATGAAGAAAAACACAACATCAGGAAACTGGAATGGGACCCAAAATATTGCAGGCTTAATGCTCTATTAATCCGGTTAAACTACTAACAGTATCTGCAAGTGTTGACACTCACTGAGAAACCACAGCGTAAACAACAGCATACTAACCACAAACCTTTCTTGGTGAATAAATAAACAAAATAAAAAACACCACCTCTCCTATAACCCTGCATTGCCCTTGTTTACTATTTAAGCCGTTGCATAAGCCTAAAATCCAGTATTTCCACTTGCAAAATAAGCACATTTTAATGCACAAAGTATCTCTGAACAAACTAAACCAAGTCCCACAAAAAAGGTGGAGATAATGTTTGTTGTTGCTTAAGCAAATACTCAGTTTTACAGGTTAAATATACTAAATTGATTTAAAACACACATTGGTTTTATAAAAAGACCTAAAACCAGCAAATCTGTAAAACAGAACATTATTTAATACTCTTGTTAACTGCAGCTTGCTTAATTGCAATATTTAAGTCATGAGTAGATCTAAAATTGTCAGATGTGTTTAATTGAAATACTATCCCTAGAGCTAAACACTGCATGTTTTTATAATAAGACACGTGTTATTCATGAATAGCTAACTGTTCCCCTTCCATGGAAAAAAAATGCAGAAAAAGCAAGGGGGCAAGGGAAGAGTAAGGGAGAAAAACTGCGGGTGGGGGGGAGAAGCTGTTTGCTTTAAAGTGTTTGGGGCTTTTGGTGGGTTTGTTTTGGGGTTGTTTTTTTCTGTATTGAGTCAAGTAATCTTTGTTTCTTTTGTTTTTTTCTACTATCTCAAGAAGTCTTCATATAAAAATGAAGGAATGTTCTTCCTCTCTTCTTTCTACCTAATTCTCCTTTCTTCCATTTCTAATATGGTTTTGATACAAAAAATTCAAACAAAATTCAAACAAGCCTAAGAAACTAAAACCCAAATAAAAGCAATTTTTGAAAGCACTGATTTTATGGGTTTAAAACAAATAAAGCACACAATGTTAGATGCAATTTCATTATTTACAGTGTTGATAATGCTTTATCCAGCCCACTTTACTTCCTTCGGTTCAGACCGTACAGCTCACTAGAAGTGATACTTTGCTGTGTGGAAGTTTCAGAATTCCAGCCAGTATTAGCTGCCCATCAGTACACAGTGCAGACTTTACCCATCTTCCCATTTCTTCCTTCCACCTCAGAAAATTCTGATTAATTGGCATTATTTGCTAAAGGATTTCCTCACCCTTGGATCAAAACAGGTTATTACATCTGCCTGCCCCCACCTATTCCATTCGCTGCTGATTCCCTGCTTCAATAAATGAAAGTAACATTTAAGTAGTTTGAATAGCCTGTGGTGTAAATGGGTCAAATGAATAATGGTTTTTGGTTAGATAAGACAGAAAAGTCTTTTTATTTCCAGAGACCATGTTGAATGTAAATACTAAATTAACAGCCTTCTCCCTACGAGAAAATTGTTGACAGTAAAGCTGTAAAAAAACGTTTCCAGGTAGTACCACTTCTGTTGTGAAGCTTACAAAAAGAAAACAAAAAAGAAGGTCTACTACCTCACTGATCCAGTACCTACCTCTCCCTGACATACTAAAAGATTATCACATACACTCATCAAAACACCATCTACAAAATACCGACTCCAAATGGTTTCCTATTTAGCTGTTTGTCTGGGGTTTTAATGTTTACTTAAGTGCAAATCATGCATACAAACTGGAAAACATCTGCAGTACCTACACACAGCTCTGCTACTTTAGACAGAAACTACTTTGATTTATCCAGATGTTAATATGCTGAATTTGCAAGTGTGCTACAGAATTAAGAGCATAATCACAGAAGTCAATACTAAAATTCCCAATGCACGTACAGATCAAAAAGTATATCCTATGGGGAAAAAAAAAGTGAAGTAAGCGTATAAAAATAATAGGTGTGTCAGTAACTTTCTGCCCAACAAAACAGTCTATCCTGATGAAGACTTAAACAAATTGCTGTTTAAAATAGTTAAGCCAGTATGTTTACCTAAAAAGAAAACAAACAAAAACCACAAACAAACATGAAACTGAAGAGAAAAGCCCTTTGATTCCTTAAAATTTTCAGATTATTTTTTCTCCCCTTGGCGGCCTGTAAGGAAAATCAGAAAAGTAATACATGCTGGACGAGATAGGTAGTTGAAAAGCTGAACAACCTAGTAACATATACTTGGATAATTTTGCTTTAAGATCTCTACCACAGAAGTTCTATGCAACATATGCTTGCTAGGAATTATTTGCACCAAAACTAGTCTCTCTCAAGTAGCAAGTGTAACATACACAAGAATCTCAATGTGAAGAGGCAATTAACAACTGCTACAAAAAATAATTATACATAAAGATGGTTTGAAAGACAATACTCTATCTAAAATGACCTCGCTGTATTCACAGCACTGATAAAACAGTTTTCCTTTAAAAAATGCCGCTTTTTTTATTCATCAAAAGAGAAAAGCCCCAAGGTCACCTGTCAATAACAGAACAAACCCTCAGTAAATCACAGTGCTTCACAAATAAATTCCTCATCAGTAATTAAAACCAGGCCTCTCTGGCCCTGTGTTATCAGCTCATCAAATTCATTGCTCATCTAGAATAACAGATCCACATCTGCAGTCATTACAGCATGCCAGATAAATCAATCCTCTCAATGATGCTTTGAGCCATCTCTGCTCCCTTTTAACCAGCCCGATATTTATTTCCCCCTGACACTTCTGACATTCTATTTACTGTAGGCAAATGGAACTCATACGGCACCTTGTAATGGCTTTACCAAACCCCATTGTGGGGCATATCTTCGAAGACTGATGGTCGCAATAAACAAGGTTTTATGGTGTAAGTGTGAGCTTCCAACTTCTTTTTCTCCAGGAATTTGACTTCTGCAGCGAAGACGGTTTATTACGTTTGATTGCAGGTGGAAAAAGCTATATCCACTTAGAGACCTGTCAGCTAAAAGCAAGCAGAAAACTTTTGAAATAAATATTATTTTTGTAATTTTATTTTCGCATTGATAACAATACAGAATAAAGCATCACCCCGTCAAGACTCAGAAAGCAAGTCCATAATTTATCATTCCACCTCCACTCCCCCTCCCACCAAATCAAACATAGGTCTCTTCTGGTAAACTTAAAAAAGGTACAACAGCAATATATAATCACCACATATGTACAAAGTACATACCTAACCCTTCCCAGTATTGCTGTTTACATTAACATTTGAAGTACATGTGTTTAATGAGTAGGTACACAGATATTAACATATGGGAACAATTGCATTTTTTGAGCTATCTGAGCCCAGCGAAAACCATGGGGTTCTTCGATTTACTGCAGAGAACTTAACTTTGCAGTTTGGTGCTTTCTCCAATAACAAGTGTTAGGCTGTTGGCTTCAAAACAGGAACATAAATTGTTTCCTTGAGAGTGAAACAAACAGCACAAAAATTACTTCTCAGCATAAATTTTGATTGTTTGTACACTATCACAGCTGCTCTATTTAAGGAAATAGACTGAAAAATCTGTTTAAATGAAAACAAAAAGCACTTCTAACAATCTGAGAAAGTCTCCCAGAATATAGCATGTGTTAACAGCTACGAGAAGTTCAGCAATTTCTAGAACTTAAGCAGATCCACCTGTTCTTATGCGAGGGTGGTGCGCTTACATGTACATATGTACATTTACACAGCATATGCCTAAAAGCATATGCTATCCATCCAGTAACCTAACTTTTGTACTAGAAATCCACAGTTTCTGTGCTACAAAGAATTATACTACATATAATTTGACTACCAAAACAAATTCCTAGTGCAGAAGTCAGTGAAGAAAGGCAACCCAGCTCCCGAAACTGAAGCTTACCCTAGCGAGCCAACTGCACTGCAACTGGATCTGCGGCGCTCTACGCAAGCCGCCCTTAAGAAGGAGCAGTGCTCCACATCACGCCCGTAATTATGCATGGCTCAAAATTGACTTGCATTAAATTACTGTCACAGCGTTAGTGGATCTCTCCTTTAGCATATATTAAAATTTTATTTCTGTGTGTCACCGATGCCTCACTCACAGTAACATGAAAAGGCTGTTAAGCCCTTTTTTGCAACAAAAATAACGTTAAAGCCTATAGGAGGCTATGAATTCTCAGATCCTCTTTTGAACACTGATTCAAAAATGACAGGATATAGTCTTTTCCCTAATGAAAAATCTATATTTATCACTCTATTGTTCTTGTGTACTGATCCTACTGCTCTCTGAGGCCAAAGTTTGAATATATTGGATTTTGAAATAATAGCCCAAGGCTCCGAGATGCTAGGTCATGATACATAAATGATGAGGGTTGTTCCCTATTTCTCTGCTTCTCACCACAAAGAAGAAAATACAAATTCCAGGTTGAAAATCTTCAGAAGTCTACATTATCTGTAGAATGCAAATTATGTAGGGATAGTCACAGAACTATAAACAATAAAATCAAAATGTACTGAGAAAGATGATCTGCCTGTATATAAAGGCATCAGTAATTTGTTGTTTTAATATCATAAAGTAAAATCCTGGTTTTATCTGACCACAGATGTGGCAATCTCAATTTGTTTGGCCTTTTAATATTAATTCCAATTGGGTTTGCATATAATAAAGTGTCAGAATACTTGAAAACGCTAATTCAGGAGAAAGATTCAAGGACCGAATTTACTAACCCACTTTACTTCACACTTAGATTCTCAGGTATAGCAGAGGTTGAAAAATTCAACAGCCCCAGCTACAGTCTGTTAGTACCAGGAGAATAAAGAGATTTAAAATTATTTTTTTCTTACTAATACTAAAATATAAGGCTGTTATGATGAAAGCATAAGAAAACATAAATCTGGAAAGTATTTTTCACCTTGCTACCATCATAATAGAGAGTTGCTATCATATAGATCTAAATAAATAAAATTTCACTGTCTACACAGCTGTATTTTCAGTGTATGAGAAAGTGCCGCCTCTCCAGGTTTTGTTTCTTGGATGTCTCGAACTTCCCTTTGACCTTGAGTAACTCTGTCTTACAAGTTTTCAAACCCAGCCACTGAAACACACTCTTGCCCCAACATCCAATAGTTCTGCATGTGAATTTGGGGTTATCTGATCTTCATGCTCTTTGTCAAGTACCTGGAAATTTATATTTGAGATTCATGAACTACCTCAGCAGTTTAACATACAGTACCCAGAGAGGATTAACACCTCAGGGAAATCCTGACATTACTGGAACAGTAGAAATGCAAATAAAACTTTGTTACGCTTAATGAACATCCTTTTTAAGAACTGTTTAATTTATATGATGAATTATACATATATAGTGTAAATATATTGCATGTATTTAAAAATAGAATTAAAAAATAATAATTTATCATACAACAATCCAAGCCACACCATTCTGTCTAGGCATACTACAATTCTGGGAATTTTTACAGATCTAAAAATTATTTGATTACCATAATCAAACTAACTTCAGTTCTGCAAATCTTAAAGAAGATACTTCCATTACCTACATTCCAGACCATCAAGCATGATTGATTCTGCCTTGATTCAAACAAAACAAAATCACTACTTCTACCAGGCACAGAACCTTCTTAGGAGGTTTCTAACAAAGAATCAAACTAGCTCATGCTTGATTAGCTGTGGGTTTACCACACATAATGATACAAGGTTGTTCAGGCTACCTAAACACCCTCTGTACACCCTTCCCACTAGTCTTCTAGGACAGTTGCTCTACTCACAGGAGTTTTGGAATGTATTCCTTGCATATTACATATATTCCATGCATATTTTACACACACACAAAAAAATAATAAATAAAAAAAAAAATCTCACTGATAAAATTTGTAAGGAATACATAAGGAAATCCACCACAGCAATGAAGAAAGATGACCTATTCTCTCCAACTCTCTTCAGTAAAATAGATTATCTGAAATTTATTGAGAAAACACATTATGGAGATACACTGTTCCTTTTAAAGTTCCTATCTTGCCCTATTAAAAAAATCAGTCTGTTCCTAAGAAATTATTTTTGAAGTCTAAACCAAGTTCTGAGTAACTCTCCAGTTTCAAAACACTGCACTATAGAAGACATACGTTACTTTTCTAGATTATTAACTATGTACTATATATAGTATTAGACACACACACACTGGTTGTTGCCTTTTTTTAAAAAAAAAATAAATTATTTACCCAAGGTGAATGTATCATCCTGTCAAAGGAGAATTTTTCAGTGTTGGCACTTAAAAAAAAAAAAAATCACATTGTTGACACTCCCAGATAGCTTTGCTTCCATTCTTTCAAACTTTTTCCTACAGTACCACCTAAAACATTCACTTTTTCTCTTCATTTCCACTTTATATAATTCAGATATGCATCATCTGCCTAAATGATGTTTTTTTAATAATGCAAAAAAATGATTCAGCTTGCCATTGCTAAATCTGTAACCATGTCTGTTCAGATAAGATTGAAAATTCACTGAATTATCACTGACTGTCTACTTCTATTTCTAAGTAACATCTTACCACTTAAAATCAGTATTTGCCAAGATTTACAGAGCTGTTCCCTGAACACCCACCAGCACCCATTTACCAAGCTCTCTGTACCACCTGGGCCCGTATCACAGCCGCAATATGCTCTCCTCACAGGACACAGATGTGAAGCAGTGGAGAAGCCCAGGAGGAAACCACGATCCCTAACCCCCATCCCCTTCTCTGTCAGCCTCCAGGACCACAGAAGCCTTGTGTTTTTATAGCCCAGGACACCCAGCATTCCAGCTCTCCTTTACTGACCAGCCAGTGCTTCCGAGTCTCCAAAAATCAGAAGACAAGATTAAGAATCTTGAGTTACAAGTTTTTTGTTCTAGACCTTGCTTCCTCCTCCTTAGTATTTCTTACATGTTGTTCTATTCCATCCTGCTTCACCAGGATCAAGAAAGTACCATACGCTAGTTCACAAGGGAATTTCTATCATGTCAGGTGCATTTGCTAAAGTAAACATGAACTGGTTTTGCCTCTCCTCGCTCCCCTTTCTGCTTTTTGCTGTTACCCTCTTGTGCTGTTATATTCATCAGCCTTACTGTATTTCCAGAATACAGAAGTTCCTTTTATTTCCTCTATGGTTCTGTGACAAATCTGATGTATTTATAAAACCAGTTCAAGACACTAAATTGCCACTTACAAGTCAAGCAGTTACGCCTGTCTGCAGCTCAATTCCTTACTTCCTTTTGCTACTACCTTCATTTATGAAGGGATTTCATTTATCATTTTCAAGCTTTTCTGACTAATCAGACTGCTGGTTTCATTTTGATTATGAAGCAGAGTTGAAGTGTTTTTCTAATTAAAAAGGATCTTGGGACCAGTGTTCAAATCATCCCAGCATCAACCTGGGATATGTACAGCAAGAGCATTAGGGCCTCAAAAGATCGTGTTTAGATTCTCCCTGCCATAAACTGCAAAAGTAAACACTGCCTGTGAAGAGTCCTGAAACAGTTTTCCACACGAAGAAAAGTTATTGCAGTCACTGTAAAACACTGCACTCTGAACACTCATTACTTCTTGTAGCTCACTATCACTTATGTGATTAAGGGTAGCAGAATTAAGAGTTAAAATTATTTATTGAAGTTATCAAAGAAACTAAAGAATTGTTTCTTGGACATGCATAATGCCAATCTCAACAGAACATTTACAAAGAAGGTCCTCCCAACTATTTTGAGATCATTTAGAAAGCAAGCAAATTTAAGTTTATACTAGAAAAAAATAATACAAATAAAATGGGATCCTTAACATTTGGGACCACAAGTCAAATGCTTTTTCCTGCCTGCTAGTCTTTCCACCTTGTTGCAGTTCAACAAAGTGTATCACTAGCACAAAGCTGTTTAACAAACACAAATGCAGCAATAGAAATCTTCCTCTATGTTTAAATGCTGTGAGCTTAACCTACTACTTGCAGAGGAATACATTCCTAAAAAGCTAGTCAGAATGCTTTCTTGTTTTTACTGACCTGAGTGATCCATATGGTCCTGTCTGGTTAGTAAGATAGAGTTGAACTTTAGAACAAAATTGGCAGGTGAAGGGGGTGAGGGGGTGTCCCCCTAAAAGGGGTGAAAAGCATCACATTTACCAATGTCAATTTTTCTGAATGAAGGAGGGGAGGGAAGAGTGGAAGCAAGGAGGAGACAGACAGGAGGAGGAGGAGATGAATGGGAACGCCCAAACCTCTCTCACCTGAGGGTGCTAAGCTGCACCCTCCAAGGCTACTGAAGCACTGACACCTGAAGGGCTTCACCTCTCCTTTACCGGGGCTCTCCATCCACACCACTCTTGGGGTGCTTCTATTTTCATGCCCCCCCAAAAAATAAACTCTCACTGACCTATTTTAAGATTGAAAGTAGAATGTCTCATTATATAATAAAGAGGTTTCATTAGTGAAGTCCATTATTATATTCTCCACTACACTGTAAAGGGCATAGCTAAGAAAAGTTTTTATTTCCAAATTATGTTGATTTTGCCACTTGAAAGACAGTTAGATCTCAGTTACTCACACACTTGCACCCACACCAGTAAGTTTTATAACCCAATGCCAACAATCATGCTATTCTTCTGATGGATATTACTACTACTTTTTTCAGGTGAAATAAATGTTGCATTCCTAATTCCTACTACTGATAACAGATACATCACAGCTGATTTATCTTAAAATTTACATTGTTGTCATTCACAGAAATTTGGTCTCTCCTTAAAGCTATTTAGCAGCTGTGGCTAAGAGGACCATGCTGTTACTTAAAAATGCAAGAGAAAGCAAATTAAATGCAGGGTTAAAGGAACTCATGAGAGCTGACATCACATATTTCACTACAGAACAGATATCTACCAGTTACTGAGCTAACAACTACATCTAGTTAGTCAAGCCTTACAACTTTGTTTATTTATGAACCAATGACTTGCAAACAAGGATCAATGTCATTCAGTATAATGCTTATAATCCAACAAATTAAACAGGCGAACATGAGTAGTTTAGATTTATTTTCTTCTGTGACAATTTTAATTCTGCCACCTATTATATCATAAATGGCACACTCATTTTTGAGGATGACTTGCTGGGTATCTACAATGTTCACAAAGAGACAAGCATCTCAGTCTGGAAGCCAGGGTGGTTTTGCAAAGACTTTCAGATTAAATTAGGCCTCAAATCAGCAAAACACTAACACACAGTCAGACTTCTTGAAGCAAGTGGTACTATTCAAATACTTTGAAAATAAAGTCAGTGGCTGCTAGAGTGGCAGCATCATTATCACGTATGTGCACATACGCACAAAGAAATTCCCCATGCTCTGTGGGTGTTCAGCACATTTCACATTTAATGAGTTTCCCATTTCCCTGGTTTTTGTTCTAATTTGCTACATTTCAACACAATTACCTTACTTTGCAACCTCAAGTCCTCTCCAAAATTTTTAAGAGCACCTCACGATTAATAATGAGAAACAATCCAGAACATGCAGTTCCTCAAAGAAGCAAAAATGCATCTCCCCTCCCTCCTCCTTTGGCTAAAGGCAGCTGACCGCACATGTAGAGAAGAACAGAAACTTTATATGCATTCATCAACAATTCCCTGCACTAAGTAACTGGAAATTTTTTACCAGTAGTATCTCTGTACATGGCCTCTCAGAGAATCTTCCTCCACTAATTTGTCTAGCCTGTCAAACCCGTGCACGTTTGAGCATTCACAGCATCCTGTAGTGGAGTTTGGAGTTTACTGTATTTGAGGAACCACCTGCTTCTGTTTGGTTTAACATCTGTTTATTTCACCTGTCCTCCTCACGTTAGCGGAAACAATGAACAATGACTCCCTATTCACCTTCTCCATTGCCATTTGTCATTTCACACAGCTTTATACCACCCTTCCTCATGCAACACGAGAGCTGCTCTTTGCATATCATCCTCATCATTCTTCTGTTTCCCTCTATGATTTTTATTTTTCTGTGTCCTTTGGCAGACAGCTGGAAGGAGACCAGAACCACACCATACCCAAGATGAAAGCACCTTCAATCTACAGTCACATGCCATTTTTCTGTTCGTTCTATCCACTTTATAAATAATTCCTATCACTTGTTTCTGACTGCTCCATGTTAAGAAATACTAAAACAGATAATTTACATCCTTGCTAACTAGATAATTATTCAAATACATAATTTTACAGGCAGGCTGCCTATACAGGTTTATAGACACAGGGACGTGAGTCTGATCTCAAAGGTAAAGAGACAAGATCCTGTTGTGATATGTCTAATACCAGTATTTTCTGAATAAAAGTACATAAAAAGCCCTCAGGCAATCTGTTTATATTTAAATGGATCCAAAATTGATGTGCCCCATTGCTATTTCATCCTATTTACTAGCAGAGGGTTAGAAGGCTTAGCAACCAATTAAATAAAAGACACATGTACCCACATGCTTCATAAAGGTGGTCTCACTACCCCCTAATCAATCACACTGTCCACTGCCAAAATTAGATATTAGTTTCCTGTGATATTAATAATACTAAGTATCTTCTGAAGGTACAGAGAATTATTAAGACTGTACCAACTTAGAAACTGGCCAAAGTCTCTACTTCAAAAATACCAGATGACCGTTTACTCAATTTATGCTTTACATTTTACATGGCTGAAAACAAGGGTTTGTAAACGCCAAAGCCTACAGCACTGCAGGAACCAGAACGATTCCTAGACAGGTATTAACCCATGTGTCTGTATCTGTACAGCTGGAATTCCAACTTTACCTTCTTATGCTTCACTAATTATTTTAATGACTGCTTCTTTCTCCTGACTCTTAAAATATGCAGAATATGACCAAGGGAGATTAATTTGGCAGAATATATACTCAAATGGTAAGCTATGTACAACCTCTACAGTTTAAAGGGGGTATACACACATACTCCCAGTGTTACCACTGTTTCCCACCACCACCACCTTTCCCACATTTTCATACAGCTGCAATGTGAAAACCATTCCATATTACAGCTTTAACAATGTCACACAGACAGCTAACCACACAAGTCCACAGTCAAGAAAGCTGACCTCTTCAATGTTTCCAAGTCACTAAAAGTAGAAGTTCAGCAGTTCATGGAAAACCAAGATCAAAGATTTTAGCTTTTAAGAAATAGCAGGCTATGGAAAAGACATCAGTATGATCACACCAATATGCTTAGTGTGTCATTCCACACTCATCCACTACCAGGTTCCAAAAAAAGAGATTAGGAAGCACACATCCTACTGCTGTAGAAAGCATAAGACCGTATTGTTTTCAGTATATCAAACTGGAGCTTCACCCATACGGGTAAAGACAGATTGGTCCCAGTGTATTTGTGAAGTCAAGGAAACCTGACAAACGTGTCCATGATTCCAGACACTGTGCATCACATACTGTAGACTGACAGTCTGGAGCCATGAATATTTAAACGTTCTACTATTTCTCAACATTTGCCAAGACCTCTTTTCAATGACAGAATTATATGTTTCTCCAAAAATATTCAATTACCACAACCCACAATAAGAACACAAAGGGGAACACATTTGGATTTCTAGACTAAACTAACTTGAAGTTATCAGACATATCAGCAACTTACTCAAGACTATCCCTCTGTAAGAACTCTCATTGCTCCCAAATGTCACAATTGGCTTAGACCTTACCACTGGTAGAGGACCTTGCTTTACAATACTACTGAAGCTGCGTAATGGTTTCATGTTTTGTGTAATTATTTATTTTCATTTAATATGTAACTCAAACTTGATTAATATTAAAATAGCCTTTATCTTAACTGCTGTAAAGATTATTATATCTATGTAACTGTTACAAGCAGGAGCTCCGTTAGCACGAGAGAAATTAGCAGCTACTGAATAGTGTTTTAAGTGCATAAATCCCAAGGACAACTGAAAGATCTTTTAATCGGTGGCTCTATTAAAACATTCCTTTGGAGGAACATATGCTCATAAAGGTAAAGACAGTACATCCCACACAGATTAAGAATAACCTCCTCAAAAGCAATAAGCATTCCAGGAGATACAAACAGTACATGAAGCAAAAAGCTTTTACAGGCTTGGGAATTCATGTTAGCAACTTCCCTCTTCCCCTACACAGTCACCTGAAAACTACTTGCTGTGCTATGACCACCCATCATCTCACTAACATTCAGAATCACTGCCACAAAACAAAACCAAGAAATAATGCAAGATGAGACACAGAAAATCAGAGCCATGCAACAGACTCTCCCTCAAAATATTCCTCGCTGATGCAAACGAAATGCCTAGTTCAGGTGTCCCATTTTTTAGCATCAATATTGCTTAGGGTGGATTATTCCATGTATCAAACTATTATGAAACAAAGAAAGAAAAAAGAAGGAAGAGAGAAGACAAAAAAAGAAGTAGGTATTAACTTTCCTCCCTTTTACTTGGGTATAATCCTTTCATTCATCAATTGCAAGACCAATTTAGTAATTGAAACACATTCATCTCAACTTTTCTAAATATGCCATACATGGGCAGTAAGCAGTTTCGAGAACATGCAAACAGGTCAAGATTGGCTAAAAATCTCTCACATTTAAGAGACTTCACAATTTGATGAAGCATCACTTTGGGGCATTGGGTTAAGAAAGGCTGCTAGAACTTTTAGTGACTGTCATCCATCTCAGCATACAGAGAATTAGCCATTCTAAGTAAGCCCCAACATTTAATGCACCAAAAGGACTGGTCTTCTCATCTTCCCTTTTGCAAAGAATTTTTTGGTGACAACGATGAAAATACATGTGAAGATAGATGTGAACTGATTTAATTCAATCATATTGCTGGAAGGTACAGAAAGAGATGCAGCCTCCTCAACCACAAAGTGTTTATGAACACATTCCACCAGCAATTTATGTATGTGTCACACAAATGAAAGCAGTGTTAGAACTTGCATTCTTTATGTTGAACCATCCAAAAATAACACCAAAAAGCCAGGATATCTACCACAACCAGCATCTTAACTGCTTTCAGGTTTAATTTATGTGATTTTTTTTTTGTTTAAAAAACAAAATACATACATATGTTTTGACATACACCTAATCACTAACAAAAAGATTATTTTGACATCATTGTTTTTGGCCTCTCAGTATTTATGTGGGGTACCCACCTTTAAAAAACAGTGTTTCCCACCCTCCTGGGGAAGTTACTAAACTTTTCTCAGATGGTATCAGTAAACACCTGTGTGTCTACGTATGTATATGCATACATGCACATAAGCACAAGCCATACATACAGGCAGGGAAGTTGAGGTTCCTTAATGAATAAGGCATATGTTGAAGGTAACACATTCCTCAAACTTTCAAAACTGATCATGTCATAAATAGTAAACCTTTTCCCACTACTTCATATATTTACTTCCAAAGGGCAAGAGCTGACTGCACAAAGGCATTTACCAGATCTGCAGAAAACATCACAGGATGTATCTTGTCTGAAAGATCAGACTGTAACCTGCTTTTAGGGAATGTGGACCTACTGGTTATGTACGCGGTATTCTATGAATTCATATACTCTCATGAATGAATACCTTCTCATATATTTATAAAGCAATTAATACTTTCTCATGTAAGAATACCCAAAACGTCAGTTATTCTCTAGAATATTAGAACATTCTTATTTTATTAGTATACTTAATTACATACACTAAGTACATCAATAACCGAGTAGAGGGAAAACACAAGTAACGTGTTATCGAACTCTTAGTGTTACTACCCAATACAGGAGTTGGTTTGTTGTACCTTTAGCAACAGTAATAACACAGTGATCGTTTGAACCTGCTGTGGGAATGTGCCTTAAGCAGGAAGATCTGCTGACAAAGGAAAGACAAAAAAAAACAAAACAGAATCAACTTACAAAATGAATAACATAGAAAATAAAACTGTACGCTCTTGAAGAGATCAAGGCGTGATTCTGCTGCATACAAATAATATAAATTTATGATCATCTAAACATCTAAATTTAAGCAGTCTCACTCGTATATCAAAGGAATCCCCAAACTAGGCACAGGACTTAACCAAGGACTTAACTTAGTTGGGCACTTCTTGCAATTTCATATTAAAAGACAAAGGTTTGGGTTTTTTTAACCAGCAGTTAGGTATTCAAAAAAGAGAGACTGAGATACGTGAATAGAAGTATCTGATAGGCTCAGGACACCTAGCTGTCCGAGAACCAGCACTTTTATAAAAATACACCTACCAATATATGCATTCCGTCTTTCAAACCACACTACTAGTGAAGCCAAATAAGACACAAATGCACTTTCTTGTTTATGAGAACTGAAAGAAAACAGTGACTCAATTCCTGAACCTTAATCATTTCATTTCAAGTTAATATGGAAAATCATGGGCAAAGATTGGACAGAAGAATTATATTGTTATGAAAAAGATCACTAAAGTAAGACTAGAAATAGCACAACAAGCCTTTATTATTATTCTTTGAACAAATACACAGCTTTATCTTGTACCACTACAGTACCTTCAGCAGTTTCATTCTCGGGTCCCATTTTCTGCTGCCTCCATTCTCCCCTTCTCCCGATTCAAAACCATCCCTTTAACACATCATTCCTAATTAGATGATTAGTGCTTGGAAGGGCAGGAGATAAGTCATTTGCATAATTTAATCATAAAAAGAAGTTAAAGATACAGATTTTGCTGTTCGTTTGTACAATTATCTTCACCGGCCTGGGGGGCTGAGATATTAATGTGATTAAACAGTATTTCTGCAAACAGGCAACTGTGTGTCCTCTATTAAAGCAGAGCTGGAGGCAAATGAAAAATTAATTTTAGAAGACAATCAATTTTATTCTACATGACTGTAATAAATAACAGCCCATCTGCAGACAAGTCATTAGGCCCTGGGAGGCTACATGTGTCACAAAGTCTAAATGACATACAAGGCCGAATTTTCCACCAAAACCAGAATGAGTAACAAACAGTCCACCAACTGCCATTCCTATTCAGAAGGTGCACAGGATTTCCCAGAAAAATCAGGTGCGTGTGTAAAATGCTAATCACTGACCATGATTTAAGCCTGTGCAGTATTCATAAATACAGGTACTTGGTGGTTTACGCTTTATCATGTTTTCAGTCTCAGCCTGAGAAAAGTTAAAGTTTTTCTATTTACATTAGTGAATATCAGTGATGAACAGTCCCTTGCATTTTGTGAGACTGCTACTGCTTTGGAACACAGAATCAACAGGCCTTGAACAGAAGTAAAGTTTCTCAGATACTAGTTGCTCTCCTGAAATACATTTTCAACTTAACGGTTGCAAAAGAATAAACTGATTTTAACATGTTCAAGAACTTGAATCAATAGCTATGAAAAATCAGGACTTTTCTGAATTGTACCTTCAAGGATAAATCAAGAGTTGACTGAATAGCTAGGATGCTACCTATGATACTGTAAACTTTATGTACATGCTTATTAAATACATAAAAATTACCAGTTTCCTACTTTTTAAACTGTTAGGGTGTGTAGTATTTTTTCTCCACTAGTCTTCACATGCAGTCACCTCTACTTGAAATACTAAATTCCGCTTCCTTGATTAAAAATAATAAAAATCAAGCATAATCATATTTCATATACTGGAGACTAAGGATTTCTGAGTGTCAGCAACGTACAACATACGCACAGTAACAAGTTTACAGTATTCACTCTACCAAAAATATTTTCTATTTATCACCATTGGTAAATACATTCCACAATGGGAAAAGTGAGAATTTCTATACAGTTTTGCATGTAATCCCCTATTCTTGCCAAGAATTTACCAGGGAATGCAAACACACATTTATTGACTCTTCACTACTTCTAGCCTGCATAGCCTTTCATACAAGAATTCAAATACGCAGAAGTTCTTTACCTGAGTGTTTTGGGGTTCCACTATGTACTTTCTCTATGTTTATTTTCTATATAAGTACATGGAGTTGAGAGTAATTAAAACCTATCCAAACACGACTTTAGCTATATACAGGGGATACAACTGGTTTCCAAAGGATTCTTGTGTTATTCCACTTCTGAATTTGCAAAAAATGTTTCCTGGTGTGGACCAAAGTGACTTAAAGATTAGTTCATGGATATGCACTTAGTTTTGATTGCTTTCTGTGCTCCTGATCCAAAACCACCGAAATCAATTGAAAGACTCTGGTTCTGTAACGGTTCCATTGCAGAATTTCATCTGCAACAAGGTCAAAAGGACAAAGCAATCTCCTCCTTCCCATGAGATCCAAAACCTTCACGTTCATTTGGTCTCCTCTGTAGTGCTGCACAGAAAGCTTATAGCCAGATAGCAACGCATTCTTTAACTGAGTCAGTAACACTTAAAACGCCTTCAGTGCTAAATCTCCTGGACCTTTTTCTTTCTATCCCAGTCTCAGTTGGGTCAGTTTCTGACCACCACTAACCAGCTATGTTTTAAGATCCTCAATGGGTCACTCCAAGGTACACAATGAACTGAACAGAAACACTACCTACTCTGAAAAAAGGCCAGCTGAAACCAGTGTTTTGGAATAGGGCACTATGAAAAATCAACAGCGGGAAAAGTTAGATTCCAGTTTTTCCCACAGTCAAATAACAGTACTAAGCAATCACCCTAAGATTAAATAAAAGTGTTCTTTGCCCACTTATTGTCTGTGGATTTGTTTACTACCACTCAAATTCTCATAACACTAGACATCAAAGGGGATTATTTTGGAAATGACGTGACATCATCAGATAAACTACTTTGTGTGCATATAGCATGCCAAAAGAGAACTTCTAATCAGAAAGCAGAAAAATGAGCAGCAGCATCAAAAAACCTCCAAACAAACAACTTCACCCAAAATAGGTGCTCAGAGGTGGAAAAAGAACAAGACAAAGCAAAAAAAAAAAAAACCAAAAAACCCCACAAACCACAAAACAAAATGTTTACAAGGCAAGAGGATCTACTAAACCTCCTTATCAAAATACAGTCAAGAATATCTTAAGGAACGTTTTACACTTGAAAGACAACTCAGTGACCATTCAACACAACAAATGAAACCTGCAGTTGCCTACAATGAAATGCTATATGTATTTAGTTATCATGTTGTTATTGTCAATGACAGATCAAGCTAGATGACAGGAAAAATGAGGTGGTGTAGCCACACTGCCACAAGTACCTGAAGGTGTCAAAGAGAATTTATGTGGCAGCAGAGGACAAGGAAGGTAGAGATAATCACAGAAGGGGCACAGCAAGAATTTCTGCAATAAATTCAAGGTATGCTGCAGGCAGTGTACAGGTCACCAGCTCTCCTGCAGCAATTCTAACGTGTTCTGGTCATACAAGCCTATTGCACACAATGCATAGCAACTTCAGCCCTTCCTGACTGATCGTGCAGGTGCTGAAGGACAATTGCTGAAGCACACCATCTGTAGTCCAAGCCTTTTAACTTCAGAAATCCTAAACAATGCATCTACCAACTCAGCCTCCCTGTTCCTCCTTCCTTCTCCCTGCAAATCAATAACCAGCTCCTATTAAGGGGTTACACTTTGTGAGACAACTTCACCATGAGCCAGCAGCAGGTCAGCTTAACATGCTGTGCGTGATGCTCTTGTGTCTTTCCCTGTTGCCCCCCCTAGAAAGCAGATGGATGGAGCACCTATTAGTACCTGACACTAGCAGCACAACAGCCACAGACAAATCACTGCACCTCCTGAAACCACCCACCCACCTCAGCAAACTGAGAGGCACTGGGAGCATGGCAACATTCACATACCTGCAGTAACATGCAGGTACAGGACAACCAGGATAAGCAAGGTTCCTCACTTTTGTTTGGCTGACAAACATTGGAAAAGTACATGGAAACAGACCAACTTGCTGTAGGTTAAGAGAAGCCAATGCAACAAGACCTACCTAACTAAAAAAAGCCAAATAAACAAAAATAATTCAGAATCTGATAAAACACACCATTTAAATCAAATGCAGTGCTGGTAGAGGAAATCCCTAATGTAGCTGGCTGACCTGCCAGACTTAGCAGCAGACATGCTCAACCCTGCCAGGCATTTAAGTTTCTGTTAAGCTAAGTCTGCAAAAAAACCCAACAAAAATACCGAGTTTACACTACCATAAATTTCACATGAATGGATAAAAAAACTTCTTATAGAGTTTCTATCTGGATCAGAATACGCCAGCATTAAGAACTCAGCCACTTGGCTTATCTTAATTCAGAGAACACAAATTCTGAAAAACGTATTTAACAGCCTACTGCCACACTCTGAAATACTCTGCAACAGTCACTACACTATTCAGTAGAGATGTCTACAATAAATATATCACAAATGTGGGGTTTTTTGTTTCCACATTGACATGAATACCTTCTCCCAGTATAAAAAAGGGTTAAATTTTTCAGTCAGTAAGAATAAAAACTAAAATTGTAAACTTTTAAGGATTAACAACTGAGAAGGTGGAACAAACAGTTTATTAGAGGACTGCTGGTTGGGGCCAGGGGGAGAGTAAGATTTTGAAGAAAATGTATTAAAAAAAGGCAAGATAAGTGAATGATCAAAAAGCCCTCTAGCTCAACATGCAAGAGGAAAGTATTTTATGAAACTGCAAGACAGAAACTTTCTGGAGTTCCAGCAGGAATAGACACATTTGTTTGAACCATAGATCAATTGTGCAACAAGTAAGGCAATTTATAAAAACAGAGCAGAAAGAAGTGACAGTGATTATGGTTCTGACCCAAGACAAGAAATCTTAGTTCTAGTGTATGACGGCAGGATCAATTAAGCTACCTAAGCACTTCTGACTATGGGAGAGCAAGGCTTGCAGCATGTTACAGTAATCGTTCCAGCCAAATCTCTTCTGAGGGTTCCTTCTTAAAGAAGCACTTTTGTGGCTGCGATGCTGGGCACGGTGCATCACCCCTTCCACGCAGGTACAGCCAGAGCTGGTGCGCAGCACGCTGCTGTGCCACACACGCGTGCAATGCAGCAGGGGAGCAGAAGAATATATGGCATACTTAGCAAGTCTCATAATGAAAGCACAAAGTGCACCGACACATCACTTTCTTATTTCATTCTCTCCAAAGCAGTCAGAACTACCATGGAGCAGGTAAAAATGATCTCTTAATGATGAGATGCCTAACTCAAAGTATTTTAAGATGACACCTATCAGATATATAAATTGCCTTATAAAAAAAAAAAAAAAAAAAAGCCTTACAAGCCTACAAAACACTCCACAGACCTACAAAGACCTATTTCAATAACAAGCTCATGCAACAGGGACAACATAATGGTGAGATCATTACCCCTGGTCCCATTTCAGTATTCATATTCTGGTTTCTAACCACCAGCATTTTACTACCTTGTTCTGTTTGGGGTTTTTTGTTGTTGGGGGTGGGGAAGGATGGGCTGTTGTTTTGTTTGGATTTGTGGTTGTGTTTTTGTGTTTGTTTTTTTTTTAACATGGTATTAAGTCTCATTGGAAAGACTTGACTTTTCCTACTTCTATATTTCAGCATTGTCTCAAATATTTTCAGAAGACTTTTAGAAGACTCTCCTTCAGCACACAGCATTTAACAGTTTGAGGACAAGACAAGGCAGCTCCAGAGACCTGCAGCAGAGAAGCGAGGTGCCTTCATCAACTCCACAAAAAACAACAGGGATAATGTTTCACAGACACAGGACATTTTCTGATTAACTGTTATAAAAGCAGTGTATTAGGTATCACATAAAACTTATACTAGGCAAAAACAGCCATTATATGCATATGAAAAAGCATACTATGTAGTATTTTAAATATACGCATTAGAAGTTCTAAATGAAGCTCAAAGTATTTTTTCTTTAAACTAGCTTGACCTTCTTAATTAGCAACTCTTAAATTACTGTAACCTACAGGTAACTAAATCCCCCTACTGGCACAACGGCTGTGCTAAGAGCTTTCTTACAGCCACTTTTTTTCTTTTTATTTGTATTGCAAACATACAAATATTCATTTTCAGATAACAGTGAGGAATAACACAAGTCACCCCATCAGCACACACATACAGGATTTCAGGAAACCATTTGTGAGACAGAGAAAGCACAATCTGAATATGACACAGCCAGCTCAGCAGGTTACAATTCACACTCTGCTCCGATAAGGACAAACACAGCAGCAGAGTATCCAGCCGTACTGGCTTGCTTGAGCGACTCGGTGGTGGGGCAGTGGCCACGTCAGTGGCCAGCCACGACATCCACTCATACCTTCAACATGTCCCACATAACCCAGTCAACGCAATAAATGCTAATAAAATCTTTCTTCCTCAGCACAGTTATTTCTATTCTGTAAAGTGGTGGCTCAGGGAGGCTGAGAGAGTCCATACTTGGAAATACTAAAATCCAACTGGACGCAGCTTTGGACACTCAGCTCTAGGCTGATGTGCTTAAACAGAGGAGTTGTACTAGATGATCTCAAGAGGACCCTGCCAACCTCAGCCGTTCTGGGATTTGAGAAACACATTAGATCTGGAACTCTGTACGCATACAGTGTGAAATAACGTTGACAAACTTTTTAAATAAAGTGATCTAATTCCACTGCCCATACAGGTTTGGAAACAGGAGCGGACAATGACTCAGTGTTGTGTTGGTTGAAAGTACCACAACGGCATCCCAAGCTAAAAGTTCTCTTGCCGCAGAACAGACAGAAATAAAATTATTTGCTCAGAATGTTACTCACTTACATGGCTATGACAATTTAAACTAAATTTCTGGATTAGTCCAAAACCTCTCGCTTTATGTATACAAAAATTCTCCATAAATCAAAGTTGATTTCCACGGTTTGGGAGAGGGGCTTTGGAATAATAGCAAAATTTAGCTTAAAATGCACTAGATATGCATGTATATTACATCAATCAGTGTGTGTGCATGCGTATCGATTACATAAATCCCATATCTAATGTAACTTCTATTTACAGGGTAGCTGAAAGGAAACTATGATCACAGGAGCCAATGGCTGGGAACAACAGTGAGGAAGACGTAACAGTGAATGAAAAACTATATGGAAAAATAGCATTGAGATTCTTTCTACTAAAATTCAGAGCTACCTCTATTCCAATACTATTAGGATTCAAATGGGTTCATCCTACCGAGACCAACAAAAAAAAAAAAAAAAAAAAAATTAAAAAAATGTAGAGGTGGCATCCAAAGCAGTAAGCACAACCTTCTGGCATGAGGAACGTTTCTGCTTCTTAGCACAGGAAACCCTTAACAGTCTTACAAGCTGGTGAGATGTATCAGGTTGAGTCTTGAATAGAATAACTGAAAGTGCACTGATGATGCAGAACTTGACATACTTCAGTACATTCTAGTCATAAACAGACTAGACTGCACATACTTTTAGTCCAAAAAAAATAGATAACATCTTGATTCTAAAAATACACTTTTCACCCAAAACCCCCAAAGTAATTTTTCCTTTCTTTTTCCCAATTTAGCCATCAGGTATTCAAGCAAAATAATTTATTTTATAGGAGGAGTGCACTAAAATAAAATATATTTTTAAAAATCTAAAATCAATACAGGAGATGACCTCAAAATTCCAGGTTTACCCTACACTTTGTGTGTCACACACAACTACAGCTAGTGGTGAGGGCAACTGACCTTGTTAACTGAAGTGGAAAAAGATATCAAAATATTTAAAATTTTCACCTGATTCACTGATACATCACAGAAACTAACTCAAGGACAGAGAACTAGTTGAATTGCTATCAAAATCTGGAGAAACATGTGCTAAGGATCTTTTCAATACTTACATTCCTATCGTGTATTATAAAATACATTTCATTTCAATACTTCAGTGTCTGTGTGCCAAATCCTTAACTAATACTGTCACTAGAAACCTTCAATTAATCACAGTATTAATGGAGCTTTATGTAGCATAGATAATAGAACACATGCATAATACAGCTAGATACCTCAAGTTTTACACATTACTAGTAAAAATCCCATTAATAAAGAATAATCCAATAAAAGAACTGTTTGTGATGGCATTACCATACTTTTTAGTATAAGTAAAAAGAGTCTCCCTCCTAAATAACTACTAAATGCTTAGGGTTCTAACATATTGCTGCAAGCTATAATGGTTATAACTGTTAATCCAATACACCTTTTATACAAACCCATAAACACACGAGTGGAAAAATAGCACAGATGTTCATCTCTAATGCAATTTCCATTCAATTTCCTAAGTGCAGTCCCTGTGTGCAAACTAGCTTAACGTTATGTTTAGCTTGCAAATTCTTTTAATAAATAATGAATGCAATAAAACTGGTAGATCAATGGCAAGCTGAGAAGTCATAAAAAAGCCTTTTGTGCTCATGCTGTTGCCGATTTCAAACTTTAATTCAGCAACAGATCAATACTACTTTTTCTTTTTAGCCCATCACATAGATAGCGGATAGACTAGATGTAGGTTAAATGCTGTTACCAGATATCAATTTCCAGAAACTTGATAAGATCAGACACAATTGCAATCAAACATTTTATACCTTAACATATACACAACAATATACACTGCTAAACATGACACTAAGCCGCTGTATAGTAATAAAGCAAGCACTATTCATTTGTTCAGGTTCTTACTTTTTGGGGAAGTGGTATTTGTAACTGAGTCAGGAAAGGCTCTGACACAATATATTTTAATGAGCAAAATGGGCTTAGCAGGTCAAGATGTACTGACAAGGAAATATAATCTCCCCATGTTTGCTAGCGACAAAAAACTTTATACACACACAAAACAACAGCATAGCTGTGCTACCAAAAAGAAAGCAAACAAATTCGTGTTTTACAGGATTCAGATATTGGCAACTTCTGGGGCAGGTATCAAAGTGCATTAGTTAATAGGTATCGGTGTTTCTTACAGGTTGTAGAATAAGGGGAGAAGGGAAACCCCATTACCAAGTCACTTTGGATAACCATGCTTTACCAAGAGGGAACAAAGATCAAAAGCGTGTAGCCCCAAGGTACGGTTCTAATATCAAGCAGGATAAATCTAAATTACTAAGAATCATTACTAACTAGTGTACTTGTGCTTGGTAATGCATGCTTAATTAGAACATATAAAAATCTTGCCTTAACTTACACCAAAGAAGCATGTCACAGACGGCAATAATTCTGAAGTATCCTCATTATGTTTGTTTTTCCTCTTAGTATTGTTTATGTAAATAATCATTGAAGTGCTGCATTTCCATACACCTACAGGGTTTTACTACACTGACAACCACACAAAGAATTTGTAAAAGAAACTAAATGGGAACTTTCTAGGTATTTTAAACTAAGTATTTGGATAATTTTGTTCCTAACTTCAGAAGATCCAAAATTATCATTTCTGGAACAGGCACAGAAAAGATTAAAGATCCTGCACTCAGCAAGAACAAGATCAGACCCAAAAACGCATGGAGGAACGTAATTCTTCCAAACGCTGGGTTTAAGTAAACATGTCCCACCTACGATGAGAAGGTCTCAGATCCTAGAAACCATACATTCTTTGCCCTTATTCTGGCAAACTTCCATTGTCATGAAAGGTTCACCTCAGCGAAGTCGAAACAGGGACTTCACGGCCCAGTGTTGAACACCTTTTTAATATTGACACTGAAAACCAACTCTTACACAACACCAACTCCAGCCTGTAAGTGATGAAATAAACAAGATAGAAATCTGCAAAAGAGCTCAGAATGCTCATTTTAAATATTTTCTGCAAAACTACCAAGGAAGGTATATACTATTTCTCACTCTAATGTCACTGCCATACAACAGAAACACTGTGTTCTAATTTGGTGATTTTCACCGTGCTCCTCATTTCTACCGAAGGGGATTTTCACCTGCCTTAGAAACAAAAGCGCACACATCCACAGAGCCTGCGTGCCCAACCATAGCCCCAGTGGGAGAACTACATCCCATCTACAGAGCTCATCACTTCTGGAGCTTTTCTAAGTATAATGCTATTGCCACACATTGATATATTGGTGAAAGAAAGGCAAATGTAACAATGCTAAAGCTTAAAGTCATTTGAATAAACTCTGAATTTCTATTACATATATTGTTTCCTTTATCAAATTGGAACTACTGGAGCAGCAATACCAAGAATGCCAACATAAATCTAGATCTGTTACAGCCAGTTTCTCCAATTTATTCTCAAAAGCCTTAATGGCAAAAAGTCAAAGTTATTCTGTTTGGGAGAGCAATGAGGAAAAGGAATATTCACGATAATTTTTAACGTTACAATAAGGTGTCATAAAGAGAAAGAGATCAGGTTTAAGAAAATGACTGAAGCAATTCACAAAATACTATTTCATCTTCTGAAGAAAAACAAGGAAGACTACAAGTGGTTTAAGAAACGCTAAGGAATAAAAGCCACTAAAAACTGTGCGTAGCCTACGTGGGAAATAGATCTTCATTATTCATGGCAGAGTACTTCACACTTTGTGAAATCTTTTCCAGAATTTAGAATTGTTCCACACAGACACATTCCAGCCTCTTTTATGATTTGCGTTCCACAGGTTCTGCTCCAAGATAATGGATACCAGACTATACAGATCAGAAATTGATGGTGATCGACAACTTCTCTAACATATCTAGCACTAAACGGTAAGTAGTAACAGAAACATAAAAACCAAGTATTGCTATTTTAAACCTAACAGATGTTGAATCCAGATGTATTTAACTTTAAAAGAAAATTATTAATAAATATTTTTAAAAAAATAAAAAGCCTTACTTCAGCCTGTAATCAATTTGGATAAAATTATATTCTATTTATAGCAACACTTTTAACATGTTCTACTCTTATATTATTTATTTGGATCATTCTTATTACAATGAAATATTAATGCTGAGAAAGTGGTTACTCTATTAAGGAGCTATCCTATGTTTAGATTTTAATATTGATCTCCACTGTTTTGGAATAATTAATCATTCTGTATGAAACTGTATTTGCCTGGCTTTGTGTTATAATATGATTAGAAGTTTAGCATCTTCCCCACAACGATGCCATGATTAAATTTGTATTTCAACCTATTCCTAAAGGCAATTTAGTTATTCCAACAGAAAGGGGAAAAGGGGATACCGCCACTTTAAAAGCCTCAATCTCTTTGACATTGCTGGCAGTGTATGGGAACATTAATGCATCTGTCATGATAACAAGCTAAGAATAACATCTAGACATCAAACCGAGCAGAGAATCCATCTGAAGTGATTCATTCAGATCTGTCTCATTGATTTATTAAACACAGGGCAACATCTGCAGCCTCACAGAGCCGCTTGGCAAAATTAATGCAAGATCAATTCAAATGGAAAAAAGTGCAAAAGAGATAAATCAAAACACAATTTGCATGCAGTTCCACAATCAGGCTTATTGGGTGCAAATGCTCAATTTCCCTCCCAAAGCAAATGAGTTTAAATGTTGTTTCATCTTTGTAGAATTGTGTGATTTGAAGTGACAGTGAAGAGTTCTGCAGGTTGAAATGGTGAAAAGAAAAAAAGGAGAAGAAATGCTTGCAAAGACCTTTTGAATATGCAACAAGAATATCATTAATACCTAATTGTTTAGCTTTTTTGTCTTTGCTACAAAAACAGAGTATTTTTCAGTTGTAGAAGTCTCAGTAGAAAATTACATATGTATTATGCATATACACATGCAGGAAACATACAAATACTCCATTTTGGAGGAAAAGCATGTTACACTTCAAATGGGGAGCTCTATTGCTATGAAAAATGGAGGGAATTTTAATCAAGGCTTCTCCAGATTACATATGCATCTGATGAAAATAGTCAAGTATTTTAGCAGTTTTGTACAAGCACAGATTTTCAAGATGTCCAAAAAGAAAGAGGGATTTTTCCAAAAGTATAATTAATCTGCTCAGAGAGTGAAAAAATTATTTTCTGCATCTCTAGCAGAATCCACGATGTTTGTGATCTCTCTCGAGAATGTTTTGAGTCTCCCTTCCAAAGAAAAGGAAACTGAGAAACTGATTTTTTATTTTGGGGGGGTGGGGGGCTGTAATTAAAACATGCTAGCACTTCCAAAATTCACAAGTTTGGCCAAGTCTGAACACATACTTAATATTTACTTTGTCAAGGAAGTTTATATAATCAGATGTCCACATTTAAAATCAATACACAAGGAAGCTCTGTGCAGAGCTATATGACTGGATTGCTTTAATTATAATCTTGACATCGTTCTCCTAATAAAAGACAGAATATTGCTGACTAGAGGGTAGCTTTTAATAGACAACATGACTAGACCCTCATTATCTCATAAAATAAAATGTCTGCGTTTACTGCTTAAATTCCTTTCCAAAGCCCTTCACTGTTTGTGAATAGCCAATGTAATACAAAAATATTAGTTTAGCTGGATACTTTAAAGCATAAAAAATAAGTCATGTACTGAAAAAAAATGTTTTCTGGGAAGTATTCTTACTAGCCACTGAATAATCCGGACCAATACTATGCTTTTTCAGTAGCCAGCAGCACCCATCAAATAAAGAAACCCTGCAGAACAGGTTACAATCACACTCATATAAACCCGATTTTAAGGACTGATGTATCACAAGAATGTTCTTGCTACAGCTTTAAGTTTCATCTTTCAGTAAAACCTCATTATAGTTTTACACTTTAAGTAAACATTATGCTTCACTACTAAAATCAAACACGTGCACATAATTAATCATCTAAAGTATTGCAAATCATTAACCAAATTCTGTAAATATGTTGTACTCACTATCCACCTGAAGATGCTACCTGTAATGAAACAAATGGTTAGTTTCCTTTAAAAACCTTGCTTCCAAATTAGATTACATGATGATGGCTAACAACAACCAAAGTTAGGAACATTTGGTTTACACATAAGTGAAAATTATGTGTGCTCCCTAAAAAAATACGAAGGTCAAAGATGCCAGATATAGGTGACTAGCATAACATACACACACCATAAACATACAAAAACCCCAACTTTCACTTACAGGTATAACTCTGCAGCTCTTATGAGCTCTGTAGACAAGCCCAACTAAAAAAAAAATGCAAAGGATTAAGCAGAATTTCTCTTTATTTCAGTTCTATATAGTAAATGGTTCACAGTGCAATTAAAAAAATAATTAAAAGTGTACAATAACAGACGAGATGCTGACTTTCAGAAGTCAACTAACACTGAAAACAATGATAGCCCGCATTTCTTACTGCTTTTTTCTGGCAGCTCTGGAGTTTAATTAAGTATTTCTACAGTATTCAAATATGTATCTAAATCTCTATAAATAAATTAATTAAATATATATGTATGTATATATTGCAAGAGCAACGCATGATATTCTGAGTTGAAAGTAATGCTCAAACCATGCAGTGGAACAATACACACTGAAGGCTTTGCTTCTAAAAGACACATTTTTTCAAGACTTTTCATCCCAGGTAGAGAACCTCAACACCGCATGTATAGCTGTAACAGTTATGCCATGTTTTATTTGTCTGGTACCACGCACTACAGTGGTTCCCAGGTCACTTCACAGCAAACAAAAACTAGATCACTCATGTATTTAGCTATTTTTACCCAACATATTCTCCCATTAAGTATGGGCTGTTCAAGAGAAAAAAAATAACCTGTAAATAAAATGACATATTAAGCATTCAATTAGCATGATGGGATACAATTAACATTGTTAAGGTACAGTACTTGAGAACAGTTTCATATGTGCTGGTAACACTTATCATGCATTACACCTGAAACCATGAATGCAAAATACACTGATATCAGTCCGCTATTTGAACCAGTTGCATTTTCAAGAGACAGACGCAAAGATTGAGCAGTATTTCAGTAAATGAGGAACATTTTAGTAAACGTAAAGGGATCTGCTATTCCTGAACAGGTAAAAATACAGTGTCTTCATAACTAGGCAGGGAGAGCTTGTGATTACACACATGTTGAATGCACGTTCCCAGTCAAGAGCTTTGACTCCCTTCAGACATGTTTCTGCCCTATTAGATCCCCCCTCAACAGTGCTCTCGCCGTATCTTCAGCCTCTGACCAGGTCTTCGTTCCACTGACTGCTCCCTTCAGACCCTCTCAGAACATCACTCAGCTCCTCACTCACAGCTCCCCTCGCCTCCCTTCATTATTTATTTTCTTATCCTATCACGGCCGTAAGTCTTTGTCAAATGCAGGGGGGGACACAACGGGACGTCATGAAATAGAAGTTTTAACCACTTAACACAAATCAGATCCCGTATGCCCCTAAGGAGAAACTTTGGCACAGTCACAGGAATGAAATTGACTTATTTCTTCAACGGTCAACTTTCACGCTAGTCCAGTTTCAGAAACATTTCAGAGAAGCATCTGCATGCTTAATGCGTCCCTTAGTAACCTTAAATTAATTTTATTCAAATACTTTAGTCTCAGACCTTACTCATAAGGCCATCACTTTAACAAGGCAACACGGTAATGTCACAGAGGTGCACGGAGCCAGATAAACAGGCAGCAGGAGAAGGCGTTACAGGAACGCAACACGAGCCAGAGAAGCAGCACCTACTTCAAACGAACTGATCTAGGAACCGAGCGCACGCATCTTCTCTAAAGCGTCATCTGTAACATAAAGTGATTTGAAACAAAACACACACCGCCATGGGCGAGTGGCCAAGCTCTGCTTGGGCTCACCGCAGCGAGGACAGGATCAGGCCCCAAGTTAGTGCGTACTGAAGGTGTCATTTAAAAACTAACAAAAACAAAACCAAAAAAACCCCAAACCAACCCACCCAACATGTCCAGGCTAAGCAGTCAGACCTTGCCGCAAAAAACAAAGTTACTGCACACTTGCAGGCTGCACGCCAGACCCGCACCGCAAGCGCTGCCGAACCACCGCTGCGCAGAAGTTTTCCGCCGGGCAGGGGCCGGAGCACGGCCGGGGTGCGGGGCGAGGTGCGGGCGGCGCCGCTCCCGGCGGTGCCCCCACCCCTCACACCCCGCTCCTGCGAAGCCTGAGGGAGCGCCCGCCTTCGTGCGATCGTTACGCTCTCCAAAGGCAGCGGCTGCGAGGTCGCGGGCCGGGACTGTGACCCCAGTACGGGCCCAGCGGGGACCCCCGGGCGCACCCCCCGCTCCGGGCCGGCCGGCCGGCGGGGCAGGAGCTGCGGCCGCCGCGGGGC
>JAVJGJ010000034.1:21159968-21220300 GCA_035590215.1 Microhierax caerulescens
GGGGCGGGGCGGAGGGCGGCAGCGGTGCAGGTCTCCGTCAGGTACATAACGCAGCCGGCTATGGACGGGCTGACAGCGCGGAGCGGCGCCCGCGGTGGGCGAGCGGGCGGCGGAGCGGGGCCGGGCCGGGCCGGGGGCTGGAAGTTGGCGCTGGGCCGCAGGCGGCGGACTCCGGCCTCGGGCGGTCTGGCGTGTAGTTGCTTGAAATTTCCAGATTCTAGCGCGGCGTCAGCTGTGTGCGGTACAATGGCATCGGCCCTGCCCGGGCCCGGCGGTAAGGCCGGCTCCCGCGGCACAGCATGGCCCCTCGGGCAGTTGCAGACAAGTCAAACCGACGGCCCCGGGAGCCGGGCAGACCCTGCCGCTCCTTCCCCGAACCAGGCCAGCTGGCAGGAGAACCGCTCAGCTTCGTGCACCCCGGCGCCCTGGACAAGTGGACCCGAAAGACGGTCAGACGGGTCTCGCACCAAGGAGTTGAGTCCGGGCAGACGCGCACCCACCGGCAGGCAGGACGCGCTGGCTAGGCTGGGCAGTTGCTGCTTCTCTCGGTGTGCCCACACTACACCTCTTTTCCCAGCCTCTTCGCTTTCTTCCTTTACACCGACATCCTTCTTTCCTGTTTGTTTCTACTTTTTTTCAGCCATCTTTTATGTTTCCTTCTTTCCTAGTCCTTTAACTTCTTCACTTCCTTTTTGTTGGGTTTTTTTTTCTTTTTTTGTCGTTTGTTTAGGTTTCTTTTAGCTTCCTACTAAAGCATTCAAGCTAAACAAAGCAAGCAGAAAAGTATAAACAAAACTTTCCAAGTGAATACCAAATAAGCAATATCAACAGTGCGTTTCAACTGTTTCCCTGATGGCACTCTTATTAGTGTATGCCACCTTCTCCTTCCTTTTGCTAAGCTTGCTTATTTAGGCACCCTTTCTGCAAAGTATAATGTTTGTACATTATGAGTAATCCCATTTTAGATGAGGGGAGATGACTATGCAAACTAAATTGCTGTATTTGTTAACTTAAATGATAGAAATTGCACTCTGGGGGAACCTCACTTTCCATTGATTACACACGTGTTCTAAGACTAGCCACTTTTTTTAGGCACCTACCCTAGCTGCCTAAAACTAAGGCAGAATTTTCACATCAGGTTTAAATGAAAAACTTTATGAATGTCCATATTTCCTGAACTTGTTCACACGTCTTTCTAGGATCAGAATCTTAGCCCCTGTCCCACAGAGCTTCTAATCTGTCTACTTCATTAAAGGGTTTAGTACAATTGAGCCCTGAACTTATCTGAGGTTTTTATATACTGGAAATGATAGAAATAACAAATAACTGATTTCAAATAGAAACTTTTAGGGTTAATTTTCTGGACATAATTGCTATTAGGAGATTTAGTAAATCAGATTCAAACATTTCTCATTGGCTTTGCCCTTTTAAAGACATTTTTTGCTTTGAGATTAATGTGACAATCAAATTCCTCCGTGAGAATTCTTTTTCCTTTTTGACTTTAATGTCTTCCATAAGCTAAACATATTTCTAAATAAGACTGAATTTTTGCAAGGCCAGAGGAAGCCTTGCGCATCAACACCCAGCAAGTTGGAGTGGCATGAAGCAATATAAAATCATAAAGGCTGTAGTAAAAACAGTACCCTTGAGAGGTGACTATCCATGGACAGAAGAACTGCTCTTAAACTAAGAAAATGCTCAAGGTTTGAGAATTAATACCAGGCAGCTGTCCAGTTCAGCTAAGCGTATACAAGTCAACTATATCAATGAATATTATTTCTCTGTGATTTTATTAAAGACGAGGCAAAGTTACTAGAGCTTAACAATCATCCAGTAATATCTTGTCAGTTAGAGAGTATCCAGATGGTTTACTTGAATGGAGTCCAGCAGTATGCAATTTGAATGTGTACAAACTAGTAAGCCTCCCTATAGATGAAATAAGTATTTTTTAATATTTATTTAAAATTAAAGTTTCAGTATTTTTGCTCCTTTTAGACTGGTATGCAAAATACTCTTTTTCTTGACGCTATCAGCTATATAAATATTGGTGTATTATATATTAGCCCTATATAAAAATTGGTCGTGTTTGGGCAAAATGTCAAGCAAAGGTTCTGTTATATTTGTTTGGTTTTGTCATCATTACATATGCCCCATTGGAATGAAATGAGAAAGAGCTCTTTTCTGACACAGGAGAAGAGAGGAAAGCCCCATTCATTCCAAATAGGGTCAGACAACAGCGTTCTGGAAATTACTTCTTGTCAGGTGGCATAAATGTGGCTACTGGCTCGCAGGGATCCTATAGAGAAAATGATGGGTCACAATTGGCTAGGAGGCGACAATGATAAAAAATAATGACAGCTTTTTAAGTAAAGCAGTAGGGAATTAATTAAAAATAATATTTTTTTTTCTAGAAGACTGGAAAGCTTAATAGTGATGTTGATGTTTTTGCTGAGCCTCCTGTGGCCAAACATCAGGCAGGACAATAAAAAAAGGAACTTTACGGATACTGCAATGTAAAGATTTCCGGTTATTTATTTATTTATTTATTTATTAGTATAATGAGATTTTTCTGTAGACCCAATATAGGTATGTCCAATGTGAGTAGATTATAGGAGAAAATGCTTGGTTTTAGTGAAGAACTTGGATCTTCACTAAAATAATGGAGTGGGGATAAATGTTCACATAGTCAGAGGTAACTGTGGTCCCAAAATGAAAGATGAAAAAAATAACTGAAAGATGCATTTACAATGCACCCTAGTCATAGCAAAATGAAACAGCATTTTTTCTGAATTCCAGCCTGACTGGAGTGTTCATGACAATTATAATCTCCTAGTCCTTATCAAAAAAATCACATGGGGCCCAATCTAAAGCTTTTAACTTGCCCTAGTGATCTTTTGAGTTTATATCACAAGCGTGCAAACCACTGATACTGCTAATTCTAAGTAAAGGTTTGAAAAGGAAGAAAAAACGTCATTAATTTTTTGCTAGTTTAGTGTTTAATGCCTTGGTTTACTTGGGAAAGAGTAACCATGATTAGATTAACAAATGTAGGCCACTGACGTTGAGAAAAAGAAGAGACTGAAATTAGTATGTCATTCTTATTGCCCACATTTTTCTAGATGCATTAGTACTTGACACTTGTATTCAATTTAGTTCTGACATTTCAGTAGAGGTTTTTTTGGAATTGTGGATTAAAACTTCCCACCTAAACATCAAGGATTTTAAATAAAACTGATGAATCTAAATGTCTAAGTATCAATAGAAAAATGATCCCTTCTCTTATGCAATTAAATGTATTGTATTAATGTGTGCATAATGCAGAATCAATAAATAATGAATTACCAGTGATTGTAATTGAATGTTTTCATAATTTTATTGTCAGCCATGATAAATAATCAGTACATTTATACTGCATTAAATTAATTAGTGTGTCATTTCTATTACATACATCAGCAGTGAAGTAATGCAGTGACATCTGTTTCTAATGTTTTAAAGATGCGGTATTCCTTATTAAGTAAAAGGAATAGTTATTAGAGGTATTTCCTGTGATTGGCAGTTGTACTGGTATAGTCAAAAAGATCAAATAAAGGAACTTGCACTCTTGGCAAATGCTGCATTTCAACCCTTAATGGCAGTGAGTAACAGTGATTGGAGTGAATATTGCTGCTTCAGGCTTTCAGAAAATCCTACCCAACTTTCTAAAGAAAGTAAGATCTTCTCTCCCCAGTACCATCAGGGAAGATTTGAACATGCAAAATAATTAACACCCTACAAAAAACCAAGCATCCACATCCATTACTATATCCATTTTTCTGCCTCAGTCTTCTGCATATATAAAGGAATTTCCCTGCTAGGTGCTCATCAAAAAGTCGCAGATGAAGCCCTTTTTGGCTGTGATGTTCTTACATGGAAGTATCTGGACTCTTGCATCTGTAATCTTTGCTTGGAAATCATATTGATTTGACATACCTCAGCCCTTCAGTGCTACTCGTAATGTTGCACGTTGCTTGCAAAGGGAATAAGAAATAGAGTAGAAGTTGCAGATCTGGGAATTGGAAAGTGAGAGTAGCGCTGGCAGAGGGTGCCCAGAGCAGCTGTGGGTGCCCCATCCCTGGCAGTGCTCAGGGCCAGGCTGGACGGGGCTGGGGGCAACCTGGGCTGCTGGGAGGGGTCCCTGCCCCTGGCAGGGGCTTGGGGCTCGGTGGGCTGTCAGCTGCCTCCCAACCCAAACTGTGCTGTGACTCTGTGATTCTATAAATAGAGCAAGTGGAATGGAACACGTAGCAAATAAACATGAATCAAACTATGCCAGAAAGAGGGTTATTTTTTAGATGGCTGTAGGTATTATAAATTGGGTGATCACCTGGGAGCAGGGTAGTGTGAAGTAAAATACAGTAAACAACAACAACTGATGACTGGTCTGGGATTCTTGATAAATGCTGTCTTTTCCAAGACACTTAAAGACATCCTTAACTCTTCTGTACCATTACACCATCTTTAAAAAGAACAATTGGAAAGTCTCGTGCTAGGACTTATCACAATTCTTAATCCATAAAACAGCTTTTAATTTTAATCTTACTTTTTTCATACTATCAATGTACATCATAATATTTAAGGAAAATTAAACCAATTCAGAATTATTTTATTCTTTTCAGTGCAAGTCTCGCAAATTGCTGTCAACTGATCACTGACTACCTTTGCAAAAATTGGAGAGCATGGTCTCTGGAGCAACCATGTGCATACAGCAATTTGTCCACACGGCTTGCCATGTCCCCGGGAAATTCTAGGCTCACTGTGGCCCTCCTGCCTGGGCGTGACTGACGGCTGGCTAGCTCCGAGGCAATGGTTATATATATTTAATACTCTGTATGCTCTACATCATGTTCCAGCAGGGTGTGAGTCTATGTCTATAGGCTTCCTCATTGCACAATAATGCGATTTTCAGCCTGGTCTTGGGACAGTCCTCAACAGACACAGCCTTTGAGACAAGCTCTTCTGTTCACAGCGTCTGTGAACAGAACGCCCTGAACTCAACAGTTCAAGCTTTACTTGAGGCATGAAAGATTTGACCATTTACTATCGGAACCTGCAAAAAGTAAAGCACAAAAATACTCTCAAACAAGGTCCCATCTACTTTTCCTATACATTAAAATTTCATTTGACTGTTTTAACTGAAGAGATGTGCCTTTCGATGCTTAGACACTGTCACTTTCTGTCTCAATGATGTGTAAATACCTTTCTCCTTAAAGCAAAGAGTACGTTTGTTGTATAAAAATGTGAGTAGTACTTTTAAGGTCGTTCCAATGAAATATATGAACACAAGATGCAGTTGTTGCTAATGATACGCTACTTTCATCTGGATTTTTATTTTGAAGATTGTGAGCAATAAAATTGAAAAGGCAGGACGTTAGTATAATAAGGCTGTGTTACATGAGGCACAATCATCATTAAGGTTCAATATTGCTTGCACCTTTTCTTCTGGAAGAAAAATTAATACAATTAGATGTGTATTGAAGTTAAACCACACTTTATAGCAAACCACTATGATCACAATACTATGTACTCAAATATATTCAGTAAGTCATTCTATCTGCATGCTTGTTAATGTCCCCAGAGGAACAAGAATAACCTCATCCCTCACTCTCTGTATTTGCAGGTCAGCTAAAGAAAGCAAAAGTTTTCCCATACTGTCTGTCTGAGCATCTCAGCCCTAATCTGAAGGCACCACCATCTAGTGGGATAAGAAGGTATTTAATTTTTCTTCACATTTGTTGGTATTTTAAAGCACGGACATTATGTTCTACTTCAACAATAAAAAAGTAATTTTTTTGTGTTTATTTAAACTTGTAAGACTCACATGGACCTTTCATTAGTTCTCATATTTTCTGTTTCACTGCAAAGCATTTCCCAGCAAAAACCTTGAGTCACTTCCATGAAAATAGGTTTTCATAAACAGAATTTTATCAATGAGAAAACAATTTATAGCTATCCGGACTTAATCAGGAGTGTAATTGATTTATTGAATAAATATTTTTAGTATTTTATTGAACCCACTTTGTGGAAATCCAATTGGCAGAATTATTGTCAAAGTAATTATCTTGAGCTCATCTTTGAAACCAGTATTTTAGATAGTGAAGACATGTAGTTGCAGTTTTCCATATAGCCATTAACTATAGAGTATTTGGTTGCAAGTACATTCTGACCATTAAGTCCCATCAAAAACAAATTTCAAAATGGAATGCAAGACATTCCTTTTACCTTGCCTCTTAAGAGTGACCATTTATTGTACTTTGCCAGCACTGATACTCCTTCTTGTTTGTCTCCTTAGGCACTTAACAATTGGAAAGGATAATGCAGGGATTTTTTACAGGGGAGGGGGAAGCATAAGGGTGAGCAGTGTGTATTCATTTGTTTGGTTTTTTTACAAGAGAATGCTTGCATCTGCAGCTGTTATCCTAAGATGCCTCCTTGTGTTCAGGTCTCATTGATCTTGTTACAGCATTTCACACATATGGGGATAATTGATTTACATCATTCAAGAGTACATACCTTTCAGAAGTCTGAGAGTAAATATTAAGAAATTGCCATTATTTTAAAATGCCATAGATATTTTGATATTTTTATGTCTAAACTAGTAATGAAATAATAAAGATTTAAATATTTCATGACACAGATAATATTTTAGTATTTAGAATTTGGGCCTGCTTCTGTTTCCATGGAAGTGAATGGTATTTTTGCCTCAGATACTGCTAAACATTTCACTGGTTTACTGTCCTCAAATTATAGAAATCGTATTGACAGGAATTGGCATCAATGGGTATTCTGCATTGCTAATATCAATTTTTATGATACTGTATACTGCATTTCTTCTGAAAGCCATACAGTAATATCAATCTATGCTGCCATTTCTTATTCAAATCAGTCTGGAGTTTTAAGTAAAAATCAATGCAACTGGTCCAAACTGGTTGAGGTGGTACACACAGTTTTGAACCTTTGATCCCTAAACCACAAGGCTGAGAACGTTAGAGACATTTCATTGAGAATGCACATTAACAATTTGTAAATGCTTTCATTTAGAAAACCGTTTGCAGCTGAAGTCCAGGATGTTCTACTTCCCACTCTTCTTAGAAGAAAAAAAATCCTAAATAACTCCTTAGAAGACAGTCTAGGAGATACAGGGAAGTTAAAGCCAGTAATCTGTACAACTACCAACTCCTGATTTCATGTAGACTTTGCAAAAGCCTTTCCCTCAGAATTCTTATCTATTTTCAACTCCCAAATGAGTGAGCCTAGCCCTGAAGCCTTACTGCCACTGTCTGCAAGCTTTTTCAGAATTCTGAAGTAGGTTGAAAGAAAATATAATGAACCTAATGTGGTTTTTTTTTTTAATACAAGTAACTATTTCATGAAAGTAGCTACCGTTCCTTCTAGGAAGTGGAGGGAAAGATCTCATTAGGGACTTGTTCTACTATTTCACCCTTGCTAAAGAAGCATGACCCGGAGAGACTGAATCCATTGCAGAACTGAGTCTCTCTGAATCTCAGTCAAAGGAATACAGAGTGGGATCAGAATCAAATATTTAGGGGTAGGGTTTGTTTTTAACCTGACCTTTTGTTTCTCGAAATAATTCTCAGTATGTTCTGTGGGGTTTTGGATAAAGTAAAAAACAGTCACATGAAAAATGTGTCTTCATCTTCAGGAGACATTATTGACTTTCTCTACTTTTTTTCCTCTTTCCTACTTCCATGTCAAGGCTGATGTGACATATGTTGATAGCCTACAAAGACATATGTGATCTTACATACAGAAAACTCACTTTCTATACTTTAACTTCATTGGCTTTCTGATGGAATTACTGGTTAACTTGTGGAGGTGTAAGTATGATCAGGCCACAAGTTGAGAAAAACAAACAAAAACAAACAAACAAAACACCTGTGAGCATTATTATTTAATGCATAATACTCCTGTAGTCTGAGTTCTTAAAAATTATCCTTACTCATATTTATAATGCTGAAAACTTCCAGTACCCTATGAGACCACTACTGATATCTTTCATTACCATCACAATGCCATGAATTTTAGGGTGTTTTGCACTGAGGAAAACTGTAAAGCAAATATGTAAAGCAAATACATTTCTTCAGATTTTTTTTCTAAAGAAGCGTTTTACCATTTGATTAAATTATACCCATCATTGCTTTAAATATACTATGACAAGATCGTCCATATTTTTTCCACAAAGTCTACCAGTATAGAATAAAGCATAGTTTAATATGGACCTTGGAATTATTATTTTTTTTCCTAAATTGTAGATTAAAAAAATATTTTTGGACTGTGAATTGTTTACATTTTAGATATTGTTTAATCTTCAAGTAAGGATGTAAGCAAAAGAATGAAATAAAACTGATAAGAAGTGATAAGAGGAAGAATGAGCTTCAGATGCCAATATTCTTTTCAATTTTAATAATTAATGTTGATTGAACATACTGTTGTCACTTCAGTGCATGAAGTAAGCCCAGAATTCTGGGTTTGCTAGATATTTTCCATTGAGAGAAACTTATTTGAGTCCAGTATCTTGTAGTGCAATCCTTTTACATACAAAGTATATGTTAAAAAATCAAATTCCTGGTCATAGTGAGGAAACAGAAGGCTTCTCAAAACTTTAAAGTTTTTCTTTTGGCCAGAGATGTTACATATCTGTGCTGCAACTCATCAGTTATCGATCTTTCCAATAGCAGGCAGTTCAGGGAAATCCTTTACAACAGGTTCTCTCTCACTCAGTCCGTATCTTGGTCAGTGGCATCTATTCTGTGATTATTTACAGCTCAAAGCAGGTTTTTAAAAAGTTGCTAGGGTCTTTCTGTGTAGTGGAATGAATATACTTTGGTTCATCCCAAGGAGATAAGAAAAAAAACCACCATAATTTAACAAAGATAATAAGGTTTCTGCTAGAATCTATCTTCCCTATTCCTATTTAGGGAATTACTTGTCATGCAGGAAAACATCTGAAAACAAACTATCAGGAAACACTATGATCTGCGAGACTGCAGGGAGCAATTGTTTTCACAAGTCACGGTAACCCTGGTCAGAATCAAGTTTTTAAGACTTGGCTTACTAGTCCATATGGAAGAGGCTACCCATACCAGCCATTTTAATAGAAGGCTTAAAAGAAGTTTTGGAGCTGGGCTTTGCTGTTGTAAATCATTCTTTTTCTTCCACATAATAGTATTCTCTTGACATTAATGTACTCTTTAGCATTATTGCATCTAATTTTGTTTACGTACAGCCTTTTAAGACCACTGAGAAAGATGTGCACAGTACATCAACAATTGTATAACAGAGGCTTAAATTCCAGATAATAAAGGTGTATCTGCCACTGCACACTTCGTGCCTTGTACCAGACAGCATAAAGTCAAATGCTAGCTTTCCGGCTTGCACGTTTACACAGGGCTAACAACTACACTGATGTAAAACAAGGGAGAATCACATTGTTGATCTACTTTGTGCTGGGGAGGTAAGTTTTAGTTCAGAAGAGTGTTCTCTTTATGTTAACAGTAGTTTTGATTAAAGTTTAGAGAGTAAAGGAACCAAATAAAATGAGTTAACACTAAAGATTAAGTTACGGGAGAACAAAGTCCTGTTTTTCAAAGATGCCGGGTATCAAGACTTGTAGCTATCACCAGCTGTGACGATCCCTCTGTTGTGAAATGCATGCTCTTCATAGCCATTTCAAAGGTACCAGGGAAATAGGAATTACAGAACTTTTATTTATTTTGCTAAGCGCAGTATAAGGCATTTGCAGTCTTGGTTGCTCATCTCTGATTGATTTGATATAAACTCAGTAAAAAAGAAACTGCTTTCACCAATGGATTTTGTGGATCTGAACTCCTCGTAACTGCCAGTACTGAAAAACTGAGACGATACAGTAGATACTAGTAGAATGAACACTTTTTACTGTCGTAACTAACATGGAATACATAATTAAATATCAGCTGTATCAATATACTTTGTATTGAAATATAAAAAATTACTAGTAACTTTGAAAATCTTTAGGAGCGCAATGTCTGACTAATGCAGTTCTAATTTATTAATTTGAATATCTTCATCTGAATGCACTACCATTTGAGGTAGTTCACCTCCTAATTTGTAACTATCACGGTTTATCATCCTTTACCTGGTCAAACAGTCCAGACTCAAGTAGAACCTTACTGTTTAAATCTCTTAAAAGCATTTTTAAGTGCCATTGCACAGTATCTATATGTCAGTTTTTCTGTACAATTTGATTAAATTTTATTCGGAAAAAATTACATATGTGATATTTCTAGATTTTACTTCTTTTGAAACATCTTCCCACCTTTAAAAAAGATTATAAGAGCTTCCATGAGAAGTTCAGACTGAAAAAAGCAAATGAAAAAACCCAAGCAGTAAAGCACAGAACAGAAAAGAATTGCACTGACATGTGAAATGTGTTAAAATTCTTCTTTGAATCAGTCATTTAGACATACAAAGATAATGATGATGATTATGATGACAATAATTATAATCAACCAAAATTTAAATTCATCCATTTTCCTCTATGCAAATACCAATTATATTTCTTTTCTTTAAAATGAATGTGACCATTTTCAGTAGTTATTCTTGCAAATCTTCCTAATAATCTGCCTCAACATTTACAACAGCATAGCATTCTTCTGAAGTGGTAGAAAAAAATTCTGTCTCTTCTGGCTTAACTGAAGGGTCGATATAAGGGTCTATGTACATTGTATAGAATTAATATTCATATAGCACCCTCAGAATGCAAGGAGCTATGGCCTGTTCTTTCCTTTTATTTACTTAATCAAACGTAGGAGGTAGTGCCACTCACAAGATGCTAAGTAGATACAAAAAAGGGGAGTGAACGTCACGTGCCCATTAGTTCTGCTTTAGTTTCTGAGTCATTTTAGGCACAGAGCAGAAGTCAAGTATAATGGCTCAAAGCCTTCCTCCCTCCTCTTGGAGAGTCAGTGATACAGAATTCCCCTGAGAGAGATGGTTATAGTTCTAGGAATAGTCGGATGTTGGGGAAAAATTAGCAATTCCAAAATATTGGAGAAATTACCTTATCAAAGAACTGTAAGGTGTGTGTTGTGTAGGATGTAAACGTTTGCTTAAGACTGACAACTACCAAGCCTAGATCTTACCCTAAAAAAGATGATGCTAAGACTAATACAAGTCTTCTTATTAGTACTAGGCATTATGATTTGTTACATTCAAACCTAAAATTCTCACTCAGACTACAACCAGATTTGACCTTCCATTGTTTCCATTTTATGCATTATCACTCCAAGAATGCACTAACGGGAGAACACCCTGTCATCAAGGCAATGGCGGTGCAATTCAGGTTACAGAAATGCTCAATTGTATTGTCCTCTAAAACAGATTAAAACGCAAACATCTTATAAAAAGCATGAAACACTTTAATATAGCTGACCCACATAATGTTTACAGTAGGCACATTCTTTTCCTAGACATATAAAGTTTAATTAAAGTTTAATAAGTACAATGTGGATGTCTTATTTTCTGCACAAAAAGAGCTAGCATTTAAATGGAGTGTACTATGTTTGGATTAATGAAAAATAGATGTTAAATCATAAGTGTCCTTTCTGAATTCTAAAAAGCATCACTACATATAGTCTAGCACCAGTTTACAACTTTTGTAAGAAAAACAAGACCTATTCTCATTTCTGTGAGGTAAACTGAGCATAATCTGGCTTTAAATTTCTTAAACATTTCAGTGGACAACTACTGCTGTTCTTTGGCTTTAAAATCCTAAACAGGATATTTTAAATACAAAACTTAATTTAACTTTAACGTTGTGAGGAAAATGCTTAATAAGGAGGCCTTTGCTCTGTATATGACTTCAGTAAAATTACTTATGAAAAATAAGAGGTGATCACGCATATTCCAGTTTCTTTCAAACAAGACTGAGGGCTGTAGAAACTGATGGCTTTTATGTACTGTGACTAAAAACTAAAATTTCTCCCAAAATCACCTTCCTACAAGTTACAGTTATTTTCATATATGCCCTTTCAAAGGGAAATAGTCAAAGGGTCTGGCAGCTCCTCCACTGGCTGTATGTACCCTCATGTAACATTAATAAGTTTTCACCACTGCAGCTGTGAACCTGAACTACATCTGTGCTCTTAATGCAGAGCTCCACGTGGAACACTGACGGACCCAGCACACTGGAACTAAGGCAATTTCAACCTCAAATACAAACTTTCTCGAAGTGAGAATAACGTTTCCTTTATCATTTTTATTCACCTGCTTACATAATTTCAAATGTAGTTATTATATTTAATTTCCTTCTTTTAACTTACTCTTATCACTGACAGCTTGCTTTACCTGAAGATCGGTCCCTCACTGTTACCACTCCAAACTTTTAGATGTCTCTTGGATACAGTTTCATGTTTGAGTCCTTGGTGATAAGAGTGTCTTCACAAGAATCCGAGCTTGCAAGAACTCATTTCATCTGAGGCCTTTATAGTCTTTTGTTTATGGTTTCTCTGGTGAAGTCTAGGTAAAAATACTGCATATGAGACACATCAATTCACTTAGCTTTATGGACTACTTTAAACCCTTTTAATTATATGATAATATTTATGGTGAGTTTCCTAAGGGAGCTCTATCAGTTTCAGAACTTACTGTCTTGGTTTATTCTCTCTTTTCTTTTCAGCCATGTGTCATTTATGATTTTCAAGACTGGAGAATACTACTGTTTAAAAAATAGTCAAGAATCTTACACTTGTCATTTTCCTCAAACAACGAACTACAGCCTTCCACTCCGTGGTTGGTTGGGTTGTTGGGGTTTTTTTTGGTTTTGTTTTTTTGTGGTTTGGGGTTTTTTTATATGCTGTATTATCCATCTCCCAGATCAGTTCTGGGGTTTTTTTCAGTATTTGTATGGGCACATTTTTAAATACAGTGAAATGATACAATTACTCCTCTCTCACGTTTAAAGCAATATACATTTCACCTTTAACTGTTATTATTGTTTTTTAATCAGTCAGAAAAGACCATGACAGAGAGGCTGAACTTTGCATGGTAAAATTTCTGTTGACTATAATGAAGTAGGAGTATGGCCTAATGGCAAAAGAATCTGTATTCATAAGTTGGCAACAAGTCAAAAGAGATAAATAAAAGAAGTTGAATATATGGAAGAACAGGAATATTTCCAGAGAAAAAAGATTAGTTTCTTACATAAGCTACAGTCTCCAGATGTTGGAAAAGGTACATTTTTCCTAAAGCCTGAGAACACAAGTCTGAAAACCTTACTATGCAATAAAAACTGCCTCAAGTAATATTGCAAATGGAATAATGCAGTAACTGAATACCATTAGACACACTTGTCCATACTTACTAATCTTGATTAATTGCACAACTTTATATAGCAGTCCTATATATCCAATCAGTTTCTTTTGTCTGTTGCTTGCTGGCAATTTCTGAAATACCATAATTGACCGAGACTTTTAGATGCTGGAATATACAAATAATGGAATTTCTAGGACACAAAGCATTACTCTGCTTTGCTTACATCCTGTTTTATAATGGCAGAATTTCATTAATTTGTCTCAAGTTACATTGACATTGTTGATGTCAAATTTTGTTCTGTTATTTTCACCAGCTGAGAAAACACCTAATACATTGGTTATTAAAAGAGTATTTTTAAAATGTCAAGTTATCGCTTAGAACATGTAATGAAGCTTTACAAACATACTTTGGTACAAAATGCATATATTCTCTGAAAGTTTGTAATTTAAACCCTCACTAGCATAGATAAGGTCCAACTGTGTATGTCCAAGTACCTTTAAGTTCTGGTGCCTGCTTTCTCCTATAACTTACCCTGTATTAGTCCACAGTATTTCTAGGTCATATTTTTGGCTTTTATATCAGCCTCTTCACTGATGCCAGGCAGAAACCGACTGCTTCCCATTCCTATATATCTGCAGTGGGGATATTCCCCACTTAAAGATTAACTTGACATCAGCATAGGAAAGCATTTTCTCAGGTAACTGACTTTGCCATCTTATTGACCAATCTGAACTTTGGGACTTCTAGTACTTTGAAAGATCATTTAAATTTTCATTTACAGAATGATGACACAATGGTAATAAGTTACATATTATTTTATTCAATTAAATAAGACAAGCTGGTAATCTATATACAGTGTAAAGTCTGAAATAAAAGTGTTAAAAAGTGATGGACAGACTTCTGCCAGAAATACCACTGTGTCTTCTCAAGGATGTCCTAGATAGGTAAAGAACACATTTCAGTCCACTGGGGAAGTGAAGGAAACTTAGGTAAAGGAACACATTCCTTTAAAAATTTAAAATTTATAAACCCAAAACATGGTCACAAACTCCCGATTATTTTTTTTCTGAACACGTATGAAGAAGCGTTAGTCCTTTGTTTAAGTATATTGACATTATTTCTGTTTCAAAAATAATTTACACCATTCTGTTTCTATCTCAGCTAGTCCTAAAAAGTACACTTCTTTATCAAGAAAAAAAGATGCAGAATGAAAATTAGGAAGGTAAAAGGCTGTTTTACAAACATGCCTACATGCTACCAAAAAAAAAGCCCACTATAAAAGAAGATACAGCAATAATAGTTCATGTGTTACACTGAATTATTTTAGCCACTGTTACAGAGCATTGAGAGAATATACACAAAGAAAAACATGAACTGACACTATATATTGCATATAATGCACTAATAAAATGGGTTTAGGTCAATGTAACTCAAGATACAGTCTGATTCTACTACCAGTAGCTCTCCAGGTCTCCAGCTCCTAAAGTAACTTTTCCTTCGTATCCCTAAGAGACAAGCAATGAAAACTGCAGCATATTAGTCATCCTCCTAGGTTCATCAGCTATTTTAAGCATTAAATATTAGCCCGTAGCATAAAAAATAACTAAACTTTTGGGCTATGTCAAAGACTATCTCCTTCATCCTGCACATCTGTAGTTTAGGAAGCCTGTAAAACAACTCATACGCAGGCCTTAATGAAGCTGTAGAGCAGCCGCCTTTCCATATGCTGCCAGTTATGCTGGGCAGAGCAGCCTGATGAAAGCTATGATCCTGGTTTTTTGTCTCCTCTGTGCTAACTTTGTACAAGAAAGTTTTGACTGCAATGAGAGAACTACAGAATTTTTGCATAATGTTATTAATTAGAGGTTGGAAAAATAGATTTATTGCCTTGCATGCTTACAGAAGGAGAGTGAAATGTAATTCTCTTTCCCTGTCTCTCTATAAACAGTCCTATAATTTACTCACATCTTAGTAATCAAAAGGACAACTTCAAAATTAGTTTCAGTGCTCCTTAGGTAGAGAATGTGGAATTAATTACTCAGGGTTTTTAAAATATGTTTTAGTTCACTGATCTACCAAGGCCACTATTACTGTATCAAAGGAACATTCGTACCATCCATGGTAATTAAGTGTCTACACAGAATTGAGAATTTGCAGTTCAGGGTCTAATGCCACTAATAAAACACAAGTAACGTGTTTTATGGGCATGACTGGGACTGACCACTGCAAACTGTGACAAGAAGAAAGAACAATGCATATAGTGGTAACGAAGACAATGTTAGAATAAATGTGTACCAGAGTATAGAATAAACTTGGAAACAAATAATTTTTTTACAAACAACTTGAATGTAGAGTGGCTGTTTCTGTAGTTAATGAACAATCTACTTTGTGCATGCTTGAGTGACAGTTTCATAACAGCAGACTCTATATGACAGTCATGCATAACTTCAGCAACACACAAACATGTGCTAAAATTACTATATTTCCGAAAAGTGTTTTGATAAAGTTAGCTATTTACTACACAGACTTCAAAGTAACAAAGGTAGTTCTATGAGTATGTGAAAATTGCAAATCAAAGCTATAAAGCAAAACCCCATGTTTTTATGAGAGATGTTTTGCTTGGGCGAGGAGAAAATAAAAAAGGACAAAGAAAAAAGTAAAAAGGAAAAGTTGCTTACAGAATAAGTATTTAGAACTTCTAAAGGTGGAATTTTAGAACTGATCTTTTCATGTGTCTTTCTGAGCTGTTATTGCTAAAAATGCTGTATAAATCCTCTGCAATATATAGGATTGTGAACTATTTCATAAAACATAGAAAACCAAATGTATTTAATACAAGTGCTTTAAAAATTACATTTAGTCCTGTCAGTATGCATCTTTGAATGTATTTTGGCAATTCTGATTGATGAGACCTAGTTTAACAAAATATAGGGAAATTCTGTAATCAGGCCACAGGATGTGCAGTTTAATTACGTTGGTGTGCATTTCTATTTGTTTCTAATGTAGAGGATCTATTGGTAAAATGAATGCCCATTTTGTGGTCTGTTATGCAGAAAATGTTTAATCCAGTGTTTGATTTACTCTGTTAAATCTTCTTTATTGAATGTGCTTATTCATCCATGCAGAATTGGGTATGCTGCTTTCTGTTACTATGACATTGCAATTAAATAGCTAAAGAGAAAAACATGGTAAGACATTTTCTCAAGGTCCATGAAATTCTCATAAAAATTATTCATACTTACATATTTTATTTCTACGTTTGCTGGTATTAAAATTGTGAAGTACAGAGAAATATTTTTGTATGGTATGGGGATGACAAACCTTGCGGTTAAAGATCCTGAATAATCATTTTTGTCAAATAAATAGTACTAAGAAGAATTTCTGGTCCAGTGGATAATGACTGTCATCACGAAATAGGATTGCACTGATTGCATCTTATGAATGAAGCTAACAGGAACTCATAGAACCAAACAACAGCATTTTGTGGTGGGATAAATACTTCAGCATTTGAGAAACAGAAAGACATTGACAGTGAAATACCTCTGTTCTGGTGCAGTCCTAAAATTATACTAAACACTAACAAAAGGTTTTCACAATGAAATTATATTTTCATGAGTATGCCTGCCTCAGTAAGAAAAGGATGTGCAAGGAGAATTTGTCTTATCTGACCTAAGCAATACAGTGAAGCTTTGTTCCTCAGCTGAAGACATTTAGGTCAGGAGGATCCAGCATGGTCAGAATTCTGGAGCTAAATTTCTGTTGTTACAGGTTAAAAGTAGAAATGACAGCTTCCGTTACAGAACTGAACAACAGAAGCTGCAGAATGAAATTTTTATTTTTTAAATCTTGGTGCCACAGTTGAAAGCATAAATATAACGAACATAAGATTTGATTTTACTACTTTTATATCTGAATCCATAAGTATTGATAATCTCCGTTACATATTTTTTAGCATGGTAGTCAAGTACTGATGTTCATATCTATGCATTTTTTGTTCTCGCATTGTTTGATGTTTCCTGCTAGACTATTTTCTGTGCTGCACTCAGTGCTAGCACGTCTGGCAGTACCGTGGGGGTGAAACAGTCTCTGGTTTCCATTAGTCACTTCATACTATTTTCACTATTCTTTTGCTATGTGAACAAGGAGCTTGTAATAAGGTGTTAACAGGCTGCTAGCTGGTTTATTGTTATTATTGATTTAAGGTGTTAAGACTTTAATATAATCATACACATTGAATAATATTAAGAGATTAGTTTAAAGCCATATAAGCCATTAAAAGCAAAATAAAAAGCAAAACTTTCTAGAAATTTCCAGTGTATTCTGGCACAGGTATTCTGTGCTAGGTTATTTTGCCTGCATTGCTCTATCTGGCTTTTTCAAACATATCTTTTTATTCTTGCTATTCTTTCATTCAGACTGGTAATGCAGGAGGGGCTCCTCTGGAACAGCAGGTTTTGGTTTTTACCCCGATGCCCATTTCGTTTCCTTGCAAGGCAAAGGAAGAGGCAAAGCAAGTGTGACTTAAGGCAGGACAGGAAAAGAAAGAAAAGAGTTAACTGATGGGTTGAGAAAAGAGAGGTTTCGGAATGCAGAGAATGAAGTACCATCCAACATACAACATGGTTGTTAATTAACAAGGAAGGACGTGAGATTGATGACTAGAAATAGATGAACTCATACACTCTCTTTTAAAACCTGTCTTCAGCATGGTGGATAAAGGAAAGAAATTATCACAGTTGGGAGTAAGGGGACTTCTTTTTAAATAATAAGGGAAATATTTTCTTGGATATATTAATGAAAGTGCAGTAATCAGTGAGATTGAACAAACCATAGAATAGTTTCAGCAACACTGCATATGCAAGGGGAAATAACAAAAATGAAACCTATTCTGAATTTCTGAATAGCTGCTCATCCAAGAAACTTGAGTGGAATTGATACATAAATTGTACAAAAAATACAGGTGTTTGCAGTGGAGAATTTTGCATTTGAAGTAGGTAGAATGCAACCATATCCTTGTATTTCAGTTTATTGATTGATGCTAGGAGCTTGTATGCCTTCACTGCTGTTGCCCACAATATTCCTGTATCCAAGGTAAGGACTTGCTCTGTGGGTCAGCCGAAAACTAGATGGGTAAGAAACTAGGTGGGTGGTCAGGCCGAGGGGCTGGTGGGTCAGGCAGGCTGCCTGTGGGAAGCGCAGTATCACGGGCTTGGTTCTGCTGTGTAATGCCTTTATCAGCGGCCCAGTGGCAGCGGTGAGGAGCTCTGTGTCTGGCATGGCCAACGTCAGCGTGGGCAGGCAGTGGTATGGCCTGTGCACCCACTGCCAGTCAGCGGGATGGAGCTGGGCTGGAGGGACTGGAGGGCCGGAGGGCAAGGCCTGGTGCTCCATGAGTGAGCAGCCAGTGCAGCCGCCCCGCTGGGGTGAGACCCAGGGCAGGGGTGGTGGCCCTTCAACCATGTTTTTTTGTGAACCATAGAATCCTTTAGATTGGAAAAGACCTTTAAGATCATCTAGTTCAACCGTTAGCCCAGTGGCACTGCCAAGCCCACCACTAACCCATGTCCCTAAGCACTGCATCCATGCGTTTTTTAAATGCCTTCAGGGTTGGTGACTCCACCCTGTCCCTGGGTAGCCTGTCCCACTGCCTGGCCACCCTTTCAGTAAAGAAATTTTTCCTAATATCCCATCTAACCCTCCCCTAGTGCCACTTGAGGCTGTGCCCTCTTATCCTGTGGCTTGTTACCTGGGAAGACAACGATGGGCGAAGAGCTGCCCAGGCCAGAAGCAGACTGGAGCTTTCCTCACGCTTTACAGAAGGGCAGCAAACAGCCATCCCTATCAGTCCACAGAATAAAGGAAGCCACCACAGAAAGCCCTGCCGAGAAGCTTTCCCGCTTCGGCGGAGCCGCTGCCGCCGGCCCAGCGCCCCGACCTACAACTCCCGGCAGCCCGCGCCAGCGCGGCCGGAAGGGCTGCGGGCGGCACCCTCCATTTCCGGCAGCGCCGGGCACGTGACTGCGCCCCTCCCAAGATGGCGGACAACCTTCCCTCAGAGTTTGATGTGGTGGTGATAGGGACCGGTAGGAGTCGGCGCGGTGGCGGCGGGCTGCGCTGGGTTGCCGGGGCGGGGGGTGGCGGGGTGCCGGCGCCTCAGAGGAGGCAGCGGTGCTGAGGGGGCCTCGGGGCTGCCGAGGGTAGCTGCGCGGGGGTGCTACTGGGCGTCCCGGGGATTCGCAGGCCGCTCTGGGGTCGCTCCTGAGACTCCACTGTCAGGATTTGGTGAGAATCTGAGGCGGTGCGGAGGCAGCGCACGTCTGGGGCTGCGACTGCAGCGGAGTGTCCGTGAGCCCCGGCCCCCCGCACCAGCAGTGGTGCTCGCTGCGGCCTCGGTTCCTGCCGGCCCGCTTTGTTTTTATGCACACAATATAGTTTTGAAGAGCTAAACTCCATGTTGTTGCAGTTTCTATAGTATATGCTGATAAACTTTTTGTTATTGTATTCTATAATACAAGAATTTCTCTCTTTTGCAAGTTCTTGATAATCCGTATGCCTGCTTACAAATAACCCAAAACTTTGGGGTGTTTTGAGCCCTCCTCGTTAAAGTGTGTTTCTCGGTATATGAGGAATGAGTACACGTATTAAAGACTTAACTGAACTTTATGGAGCTGCCCGCACTTCCTATATTCTGTACAAATTTATCCTGTTTTGACTTCAGGTGAATAATGGTGGAGATGTCTATAAATGTCTTCACTTAAACATACCACAACATGTAACTACATGTTGTGTAGTTTAGACATATGTAAAATGACGGTTTTTTATTATGTCTATTAGACATAGACAAATGTAAAAATATTCCTTCAAAAGGAAGACACTTGCTGCTTGCCTATCATAATAATCTTTAAGTACTGAAATCAATTTACGTTTTGTAGAAGCCAGTGGCAGTGGCCTGGCTTGACCTGGTCTTCATCAGCCCCTCCCCTTAAATTCAGCATTGAGCTCTGGTCTTAAAATGTTTAAAGTACATTGCTGTTTATAGGTCTAAAATTTACACTCAGATTTTGTTTGCATTTATGAAAAGCTCCTGAGGTCAGCTCAGGATGTTGGTTGGAGCATAAAAGCAAAGACCTTTCTAAATGTTACTCTTTTCTCTGTGAAATCAGGAGCTGTCTTTTGGGAGTTCACTAATCTGTCAAATTGTGTCCTTCAGATTTAAGACTACTTTTCTAGCGATTTGGAATAGAATGAGTGAGTTTCTTAGCATAATTGCTCTTTTCAGTGTTTTACCAGAAAGAAGTAATCCCCTTACAGTGTACATATAATTGCTGAAAGGATTTCTGATGTGGTTCTTGAGTTTTTGAGAGGCTATAAAAACATACTGTCCCCACTGTTGGCCATAACTCTACTAAAAATGCAGAATTAAGGTTCTTGAGCAAGTTAAGAGATTTACTTCTTTGTTCTTAACCCTATTGTATGGAGCAGAAACCCTAATAATCTGACATTTTCCCATGTGTTCAGATTTGTGAATGTTTTGAGTGTGTGAGAAGAATGGTAAATAATGAAAGGCTAACTGAAAGGGTGAAATATTAAAAATTGCATGAGTTCTGTTATTTTTGAGGACGATTCAGTCTTTACTGTTGTGAGAAAAAGTGTTATGTAGATGATGCAGTGATGTAGAAAATTAAAGGAAACTCAGAGGTTTATAAAATCAGTATAAACTTCAGGCTATTTAGCTATTCTGGCTACTAAGGAGACTAGCAGGTGAAAGAAGTAGGAGTAGCTATTCTAGCTACTAATGATGCTAGTGAGGGTGTTACCTCTTTAAAAGAGCTGACTCTAACCTATATGAAGTAAAACTTCATCTTGTCATGATTCCAGTGGAAGAGTAAAAACCTGCTGCCAAGTTTTGTTTCTGGAGCTTTTGTAATTTTTGGTGAAGGTAGAATGTAATCCAGCTTGCTTTGGCAACCCTCATGCCGTGGGGTCTCACAGGCACAGAGTGCAGGCTGAGGGAATCGTTGTGGCAGTGGCAGCCTGCTCGTGTGGGCTGTCTTTCGTGGCCCATGATATGTTGCAGTTGTTGATTTTGTGTGTTAAGTAATACCAGGCTGCTCACTGTGCAGGAGCGGTGGCTGATCACAGATGGACGAGATTGTGCAAGCCTAGGCATGTTGTGAGAAGAATTCACCTGAAACTGGCAGTTCACCAGCAACAGCACTTTTGGCTGAACTGTCTGTTCCAGCAACAGTTGGTCATGCGACAGCCATCAAATACAGTCTTCCCTGCTTTAGAATGAGCTAGTAATTCTAGAGCTTTGATGTTGGGGGAAGGGAATTCTTAGAGCTAAATTTTTCCTCTGAAATATTGCTGGATTTGGTGGTGGTGGCATGGGTTTATATTAAAGGATGCATTTGTGCCTACCTGTGGAGACTACTGCTGTACCTAATCTCAAGATTTTCATAATTCTGTATTTTAGGAGTTATTTTGTCTTTGCATTCCTTTTTGCAAAGAACATACAAAAATGGTGACTAACGCTGTTGAGTACTTTTTTATCTTTATGGAAGTTTATTTAAAGTAAAACTTTAATCTGTCTTCTCTTCTGAGAAATTACTCCTGAGGCAATATCTTAGCCTTGTCTTCAACTCTGTGTTTTGCAGTGCTATAACCAGTGCTGAATGTACCTATGGATATTTAATTGTCATATTGTAATAACTGAAATGTTTGTGTTAATGATATTTTTAACTGCATGGTAGTAATTGCATATTTTTTTCTGCATGTGTGGCCTTTTCTGGTTTTATATTTTGTGCATGTGTTAATTTTAGTAATTAGATTGAGTGGTAACGTTAGATTTGAATTTGGTTTTGTTTCAGGCTCATTTAACTGTTTCCCTATAGTAAGCTTAATGAAAATGGAACCTCACACTAAATTTTAGTCATCAGTGCTCCATTTAATGCTTAGGTTCAATTACTTCATCAATATTTATATGGGAAAAGTAAATTCGCTTATTGAAGAAACTACTTCCCTTTAACCCAGATTAAACATTTTCTTGTGTGGGCAAGTTTAGAGCAAGATGGATGTGTAGTATAAAAATACTTGGCTTGGTGGGTTCAGCAGGAAAAGTTTCACTACCATCAGGGAATTTATATCTATAGTTTTAAAGAAAACTAGATTATCGTGTAACATAAAAATGATGGGCATAGCTTGAGGTTTTCACTGGTAGCACAGTGTGAGGGTGAAAGCTGTTGCGATACCGTTCTTTTGTTCCACCCCTTCGTTTGTGGCAGATTTGAGGTCACTCTTACATCCCTCTCATATCCCTACTTTCCTACTTTTTGAGTGTAGCACTATGGTCAAGTTGCCCACTAACCAAACAGGAATGGATTTATTGGATAATTGTCTGCCAAAGCAGATACTGCGCAGTATCATCAATCCTCAGAGCAGTTCTGGTATTTTGGAAGGTCTGTTCTTTGGAAAGTGATAACACAGTGATACTTTTTTTTTTGTCTAAAAGCCTGTAGGATCTAGGTTTGAAGGGCAGATGTAAGTGCTTGCTTGAGGAATTCAAGGTGGGAATTATTCATGTTCATTTAAGTGAGTTCTTTATTGATAAGCCTTTGTGGGGTCAACTCTTAAATTAGTGCAGGAATTCAAATGATATTACGTTTGTATCAAAGAGGGAACGTTATGAGTTCCCTGATATTTATCTCAGAAAACAGGCATCTATGTGAGAGTGACACTCAGAGCTAGGAGGCAGTGGCAGAGGTTTTGTCTTTAGGCGATTGTCAGATAGGAAAGTTCATAGGCAAAACATTCAGCAATGTTGAATTTATGGCAAGGACTACTGTGAATGCAAAGATTTGCAACATGGTTGTGCATATCTATAAGTGGTGTGGATAAGGCTGCAGGGTCATCTTCACCTTTGAATTTTTTCCGTTGATTGGATTATATTCAGTTTTAACTTCTTAAACTTGTCTCTGGTATTCTGGAAGGCAGTATTAACTGCTGGTGAAGTTATAAAATGAAGGATATGGCTCTTTAAAGGGTGGTCGTATTCACAAGTTTGTCTACCAGTAATTCTAATTTTTTTCTAAAAAGGAGTTATTCTTTATAAAAGCAGTCACAGTAAATTTTCTGGTTCTATGCAATTTTCTTTCCATTCTGGTTTTCAGTGGTTATAAATAACACATGAAATGACTTTCAAGGTAGAAAGCAGGGATCCATTTTGAAATATTCTATAAAATAAAGAGTGATTTATGGTTTCATATGATTTTGGCTGAAAGCACTCGGGCTTTGCCAGGTCATCAAAGTCCTGTCAGGAGAATCTATTATTTATTGTTCGATATGCTGGGAGTGGTGTAAGTACTTTATGTTTATCTTATGTAAGTATAGTGTTAGGAAAAATCACTTCCAGATACTAATACAATTTTTAAAATATACCATGAAAAACCTGAATATTATATATGTGAATTATGAAGTTAAGATTGAAGATTGATTTAAAAAAAATGGGAAAAATGAATAATTCCTAATGATTTTATTGTTGCAGGATATTTTTAGGATGTGCTGGATAAACCTAAAATGTTTTCTAATACACCCTCTGGGCTGATATTTTGGTTACATTATTTTATATAAATACACAATCTGTTTACATCAGCAACTATTTAGAGTTTTACAATAAAAGCTAGATGGAAAACCAGCTGAAGATGGATAGTTTTTGATGTCAGTGGTTGTTGTGGACTAATGTGGTGGCACTGACTTGTAATGGTGATGTCTGGAAGGAGGAAGTGGACCCATATTATTATTATTATTATCATTTGTAAATAAGTCATTACCTGTCCATGTAAATGTCAAACAAAATGAACACTGACTCAGAGTTTTCTCCCAACCCCACTTTTATATTTTTTTAGTATTCTCAAAGTGTAAACATGCCTTTATCTTCTTACTGACTTATTTTTTAACCTGACTAAAATTGAAGGGTTGTTTTCTGGCATGCTTTCTGTTCTGAATTTTTGTGTGTAGCAGAGCTGCTGTGATATTTAGGAGGCTTGGACTCCTACTGATGTCTCAGATAGAATTCTTTCCTAGATGCTGTGGAATGTCCCTCCCTGCTCTTGTAAGGAAACCCACTGTTTTGTGTGCCTCCTGTTGTCCTTCTCAGCCTGTTAATGTTCTTCAGGTTTTCCTGATTATATTGCTGATCTTACAAAATAAGAGACTTTAGTACTCCTGTGATCCTACTGTGAAAAATACAGGGTAGGTCATCTGCATATCAAGGTGAAAAACTCCTTTAGAAAAAGTCTTAGCAAGGTACTTTGAAATTCTAGTCTGAATCAGGTTTAGTTGAAAAGACACGTTGGTCTGTCCTCAGTACAAAATGTCATTCCACTGTTTGGAGAATGGTCATAAAGCTGGTGATTCAAACCTTCGAAGTCAACTGGTGCACAGGGGTTGCTCTAGAGCCAAGCAAACCATTTTGAGCATTTTGTAAGAGCCTCTGTTGTTGATACACAGGTAACTATATGGCATTACTAATGTAGAAGAAACTTTTTACTTCTTAAATATTCTTTTATGAAATGTTTAAAAATGTATAAGGAGCAAAGAGAGCAAGCTATCTTCCTGTGGGGAGGCAGAAGTGAAAGTATTAGAAGACTTGGGTAAAAATAAAACAATGTGTGTCTTACTATACGGATCTTTTAATATATGTGCCTTGCTTTTTATTTATCTCCTCTTATCGGTTGTAAACCAAAGATTAGTCTCATAGCTGTAGTATGTGCTAGAGAAATCTACTTAAACCCCTCTTTATTATTTTTTTTTTTTTTAAGACACAAAGCGTCATTTCCATTTTACCTGTTGTCTTCCTTAATAGATGTAATTTAAGGGAATGTACTTAATATGTGTTTGTATAACAGTACAAACATTTGATATTTATTAAAAAATTACTGGAAGGTAGGCCTCTAATGTGAAAAGTAAAGCAGCTGTTCCTTTCCAGTAAATAGAATTCCTCACCTTGAAGTAATCTGCTTACACCTGTAGTTCAGAAAGTGGTATGCCAGGTTGGTTTTTTTAGGTTTTTAATCTGTTATCTTGATTCAGCGTCTTTGGTGTTCCATGAGTGAAATGTTTAGATAGGTAGAACTTTGTCACACAAAGATGTGACTCATCCAGTGATACAATTCTTACGTAAGTGATTAATAAACTAAAATTGTGTTGCATTCATGCTGTTGTCTAGATCTCATGTATGTTTACTTTTCTGGTACCTTTGATGTTAATTTTCCTGGGCTGTTATAACTTGGAGCCAAATTCAGAAAGTGCACTCTCCCCCCCACCCTTTCAGAGAACACTGCTTGCTTTGAGCATGATTTTTAGTAGCAAGTTAAATTTTTATTTGGAGCATAACTGTCTGTCTGTGTTCCTTTTCTAAACAACATTTATTTGCACTGTGAGATTTGCTATTTTTCATTGCCATGTTCCTCAGTAATTTAGGAGAAGAAACTTTTTAGTTGTGATTTCTTACTTGGTGGGTTGTCATTTCTATCCCACTGCCATATTCTGTAATGCAGAAATATTTTCTAATATTATTTTACAATACAAGCATGTAATGAATCAAACCTATTATCAATTTTAATTAGCTAGCTTTAACTTAAAATATAAATTAAAATAAATAGTTCAACTTTGTTTGCAAATGAATCATAAAATACCTTTTATATTCTACATATACCAGAAACATATCACAAAAATTGTGTAGTGAGCTGCTTCTCCAGAGTCAGCTGCTCGTCTCTTCTTAGAAGTTCAGATACAAACAAAATTTATTGCAGTTGGTCAGCTGTCTGACTCCAGAAGATTGTTTTGAAATTGTCAATGTTCCAGCTTTTTTAATATATTTCCCTTCAACATTTTATATTATGAAAAAGCCACTTGTGATTTATTTAGTAGATACAGTGAAGCAAATTAAACATTTAAACCTTTTCAAGATGAAGCTTGTGTAATTCAGTAAAAGCTTATCAGCCGGACAACTGGGAAATAGTTTACAGTGAACAACTTGGGAACCAAGATGCTTCCACATATATGAAGCTGTTTAGTTTATAAATTGCTTGGGGCAGTGAATGTATCCATTTAAAGTCACTTAAAGAGAGAGTGCATCGCTATAGGATTATGTATAGCCACTAATCAGAAGAGGCACAATGTGTAAGTCTGAAATTAATTTTTGATTACACAGAGGTGAATTGCAACTTTTCATTATTTTGTAAAGCTTTTAAAATCAGTTGGCTTTTAAAGCTGAAGAAAATCTCTAGCTTAGCAGTTATCTCTAATTTTAATTTTGCTATGTTGAAGCTAAAAGTAGAATTGGTATCTTGATAAATGTATATAATGTGTAGCTAATACCTCTGTGTCTTGCTTATTTACTTGTAAAACATGTTATTCTTGAAAATGAAAGTATGACTGATTTTGCTTCCTAGGGAGGGTCCAAAAATCTGTGTAATGGAGATTATCTTGGTCAGAGGTTGCTGGAAACAACGAGATGTAGACTTCCAAGGTCAGCTTACAGCAGGCACATCTGTAAGATTTATTGAGATTAATCTGCCTCTTATGTATCCAAGAAGGCTATAATAGAGATAGTGCTTAGACAGCTGGCAGTGAAAACTAGTGCTATCAAAAGTGAACTGTATTCTTCATCATAAGATTGTCATGAACCTAGTGTTTATACTGTCTGCTTGCTGGGTTACTTCATTCTGCTGCTGCAACTGTTTCTGGTATAGTCCTAGAATTTCTTGCAGCAGTTTCCAATGTGTTATATGAATAGTTGGAGAAACAGAAAAGTTTGTAGGACTAACACCAGCTTCTACATGCTGAAGTGAGGCGCAACACAATGTTTGTTAGTCTAATTAGGGCAAGCTTGTTAGAATTTAATCTGCTTGTCGTTTGTGTTTTTTGGTTGTTTGTTTGTTTGTTTGTTTGGGTTTTTTTTCCCAGAAGGGCAAGTATGTAGTCGGCACTCTTTGTGGGCCAATACTAGGGAGACTTGGCAGTTGGTTCAGTTTGACTTCGCACTTGTATTTCAATGAGGCAGTGTCACAGATTCATGCGAATGCATCACATTCACGATAGGTATCAAGAGGTACCTATGAAATTCTACCTTTTAGGACACGTTAGTGACCCAGAGATCACTAATGAGTAAAATCTCTAATTTTATACTTATTTTTATATCTGTCTGAGATGTAATGGCCTGCTTCACTCAAATTTTAAATTAATGTTTCCTTGAGAAGGCCAGAGGCTGGTTTACCTGATACTGCACCTGATAAATGGATGTTAGTGAGTGGAGGAAGAAGGCAATGGCTTTAAGGAATGGTGATACACATTTCAGCTGGTACTAATGAGTCTTCCTTCATGGAGGAAAACTCTTTATCTTTGTTTTTCCTGGTAAGAGAAATGAGGTGCAGGACAGTTTAACATCAGGCAAAGGGGGATATGAAAGGGCCGGGAAGCTCAGAAGGTGTTTATACTTCTTGATAGCAGGCACTGCTATTTCTGAATTGACTCTGCCTCAAATACAAAGAACTTCTGAATTAGCATACTAAATTGATACAAGAATTGTACGGACTCCTTATTCCTCTATGTAAATCCCTTTTATGCTGCCAGATGTTTATGTATAACATACTGAAGTCTGGATCTGTTGCTACTTTCTTGTGGTTGGATCATGCAATTCCTATTTAGACTTCTTATTTCCTGCCAATACCATTGCAAATCTAAAATTTGTTTGGATTTGTAACCTCTAGCTTAAAAACAAATTGTGAGAAGTTTTGGAGTCTGCTCTGTCCTGTGGCTGGGATCTGAACTCATTTCAAAAGTTGAATATAATCCATCTTAGAGTTTTTGACAAATCAAAGTTCAGAATAGGAAACTGCTTCCAAATAGGAACAATTTATAAACAGAATATATTTCTCTGTTATTGAATAATCTGAAGGGAACCTGGTTTTGCACAACTGTGTCGGTATCCTGTGGGAGATAGTTCAGCTTCACGTGCTGTCATTAAATAAATCTCTACCATTTCTCTAAGGAGGCTTTTCCAAGTTAGTTGTTGTTTTTTTTTTTCTTAAGTAGAGAGGGACTGTAACTATATTACAGTGGTCTGTTTACCAGAGCCAGAGCCTTCTGTCTCGGAAAAGGCTTTTGTAAAGTAACCATCATGCAGTCCAGATCATGTGTAGGAGTAACATGCATTGACAAAGCTATGTATTTTCCATGTACTTTTATTTCATTGGAGAAGAGAATTCAGAAACTGGTGCCAAGGCACAGTCTTATTTCTTTGGTTTACTGAGGTTTTGTCACGTAAGAATAAATGGTGTTCCAAGAGCCTCTCCAAAAGCTAAAATGCATGGGCCTTGCCTTTCTTACACTTTCTCATTCAGTGGGTACTCAGGGGGCCACAGTATCTTAGAAGCAAAGGGTTGGTGAAGAAAATTGATACCGGCTTTCAAGAGCGAGGAAGCTAATTCAGGGAACAATTTCATCCAAGGTTAATGGAAGAACAGACCTCCAACACGGTATCAATTGGATCAAGCTTAAAGCAATCTGTTATGCCCTAGTAGCTATAACTCCAGTCCTGGTCAGCCAGGCAGCAATGGTGATGTTTTACAACACTTTCTCAGTGGCTTTTATCAATAAGGAAGGAGAAACAAGTTTCTCAATTCCATTTCTAGAGTAATATTCTCCGTGCCCAAATGAGGGAAAGAAAACCTTTTTCAGGATCTACACACAAAATAGTAGTTGTAGATTCTCTTCCAGATGAGAAATCTGGAAGATTTCTTTATAGAATCTTTATAGATGGAGAGAAATGAAGTGTATATATAAACACTTTTGGTGAGCAGCTGAATGTGGAGTTGCGTTCACATAATAAGGCTGTTCACATTCAGGATCTCGTGATAGTCCAGAGGTGTGTGCTGCAGTTAAATATTTTCTCCTTGTCTCTTTGTTCAGAATGGTCTGTGTTTTGAGTTCTTACTTCAAAATCTCAATTTAACCTTTCTAGGCTGTGAAACAAACATCCCAGGAACTGATGCAATTGTTCATTCCTCTTTGAAAGAATTATTCCCAGAGATTAATTCCATGATAGGCCTTCACTTGCTGTGGAAGGTCAGCAATGCAAAACTATTGTAACTTTTTCTGTTTTATCAATTCAGAAAGGGATTTTCTTTTTTTTTTTTTTTTAATCCTTCAAAATACTAAGTGTTAGAAGCCAAAAATTTGCAGGGAAATTGTAGCTATTCTCCTGGAAGATTTGTCATCCTGTCTTAAACCTCCTTCCTTCAGTCAATAGAAACATTTATACTTTTTTTGACTATAAACACCACCATGGAACTGGTCTGCCAAAACCTGACCATCTACTTGACATGGGAGATCAGGAGTGGCCAAAGATAAGGGTAGAGAGGTTGAATCTCTTCATTTTGATGGTTGTGTTTGCCTTTACTGGCTTAAGGAGTTATGGTCTTGTGTATCTAAGTCACGCTAGGTGTTTTCTGGACTCCATTTCAGTTTCTAGAATTGATAAATACCAGCTAAACCATTTGAAATTATAGAACTCTGTGAGTGCTAAATTGTACTTAATATTCCATTAAAATCTAACAGTTTTTTATTCCAGGTAAGTGAAAACTGATAACTTACAAGTAGTGAATAGCTGTCCAGAAAGCTTTAATGTATTGTATTTTGCGTTTTAAATGAATCATCAGGTTGGCAACATGCTGACATTTTAGTAATTTGTGAAGGCAGTATTCTCTCTGAAGAAACAGACAACTGCAGGCCTGAAATTCTCACAAAAATGATGTTTGACGTAAAGCTAGCCAAGAAGTTTGTGCCCTGCTATGTCTGCTTTTCCTGCTTTCCATTTTGTCTCTCTTCAGTTGTGCTAGTACAGCTGCTTCTGGTGCTGAGCTGTGAATTGTATCAGTGAAACACTCCTTTCATATTGTTTAATCTCATCCCTTAATGGAATATGTAGCTTGTCTCCTAATACCAGTCCCTTAGAATTTTAATCGCTTTTACTGAATTACCTGCTTAAACAGCCAGTAGATCATTTAAAAGGAGATTTCAGCAAAGCTAGTGCCATACAGGTTTTTAGATAGCAAGCTAGACTTCTTTTCTGAAGCTAGTCAGAAATCCAAGTCATCTAACTGTGCATGTAAAAATCTGGTGAGTGGGAGTAGAAGTTAAAAGAACAGCCTCATTTATTTATTAAACTTCCAATTGCAACTCTGTTCATTACAAGCAGGTATTGCTGGTAGAGGAATATCACTAACCTTCTGGTTGGTTGGTTTTGGGTTGTTTGGTTTTTTACTACATATATTTTCCAAATATAGTGAAAACATACTGATTTGACTGAGCATAATTGCAGAACGTGGGAGATTTTGGTAGGGGTACTACTTCAAGGACAATTGTCTTGCATTCATTCTGTCCCTAACAGTACCCATAAAAGTGAAGTGAAAGTACACCTGCACTATCAGCTTAGTTTTTCTGTTTACACTCAGTTCTTGGTCTGCATGCAGAATATTGAGTGTGTTCCTGGGTGCTCTTTTGGAGCAAATCAATTAGTTCAATCAGAAACAAAGTCCAAATACAGTTCTGAGACCTGTTTGCACTAGAGATGTTTGCCAACAGATGATCTGAAGGAGACTGCACCATGAGGCCTCTGCAGTACACAGTCATTTAATATCATCCCAGCAGGTTTATACCCTCACACTTTCCAGTGCATCCTTGGACAATATACCAGGGCATGCAGAATATATATTTATCGTATATTTACAATACCCATCATAATATTTAATTTTAAATATTATATTTAAGATTATCATATATTTAATCTTAAAACACCATTTTGATGGGTTGTCATACAGTCTCCACATTATGTGGCCACTTTGAAGTGAATAAAAATACACAAAAATATCCTCAGATAATACCTGTCCCTATCAGGTGGGATCCAGTTACAAGGCCATCCCATTAAAATTTGGGTATTGTTGTGCTGGCAGGTGCTCAATCTGTTCATGATAACAAGGTGTCTAGAGAAGACACTGGTGATAAGCTTTGATTCAGAGGTAGTAGTGTCTGCAAGTGACACATGGCATACAATTATTAAAAAAGTGTTGCATTCAGGAGGGTCATAGCAAAATGTTAATAGCTCAAAATAGCATTTGTATTTTAGTACCGTGAGAGTATTAAAAATTCTAGTGACTCACTGCAGTGTTTTAATTGTCTCTTTCTGACCAAGTTCTAACTTTGTTTCATTTTTTAATATATATTAGCATACTAAGTTCTAAAAATTGCATGTGTCCTTTCAGGTTTGCCTGAATCTATTATTGCAGCGGCCTGTGCCAGAAGTGGCCAGAGAGTTCTTCATGTTGATGCGTAAGTTACTTGTAATTTTTGTTTTGAAGAGTTAAACTGGCTAGAAATGTATCTGTGTCTATGTCAGTGTGCCCTTCAGGACTTGTGTTTAGTGTTCATCTGGCATCAAGGAATCTTATACTTTTGTCTGTTGCTTATTTTGGGGGTGTTCTTTCCCATCAATAAAACAGGCAGTTTTTGCATGCTAGCTCAGTAATTTGGAACATATGGTCAAGTATGGCTCCTCCTTTTGTATAGACAGGAATGGTTGCAGGTTTAGTGCCCTTCATTATCATTCCTGACAGAAATTATCCCATTCTGGTTTTGCGAGAATTTTTACCTGAGCCATTATCATTTAATAACAAAATGTTTTAATAGTAGTTCGTTGTATCGGTTGTCAATGCCTAGAGAAGTTAGCACAAGTATATTTGCATTGAATTGTTATCGGAATGGAGATGAGTGAAATCTGTCTGATAAGGCCGGGAGGTGAACACAGTGCTCTTCTTTGTTTGCTGTCTTCTCTCTATCCCATGCTAAAGCAGTTTGAGAAGAGTACTGAATACCACTGAAATCAGTTGATTCAGAAAGTACTTCTGTTGCACTTTGAAATGGAAGGATTTGCTGAAGCACTTTAGTGTATTTCATTGCATCCTTTGAAGAGATTAATGTTTCACTTTACCTATTAGCAAAAGTTAAAATATTTTTTTATAAACTGTGTAACTGTACACTATGATGCACACTGTTTTTTAGGAAAAAAAAAATAGGATCTTTGAACCTTGGCTTATTTGTACACCTGCTTAGCAAAATTTAGTAGCATGACTCAAGTCTAGAGCTCTGGTTTCTGAGGCAAGCTTGAGATCAAACGCTGGAGCCCGAGCTGACCAAGACAAACTCTTAAAATACCCCTTTCTCCCCTATAGCACTTTAAAACTCTGATTGTCTCATAACTCTTTTGAGACGATCGATCATTACTAAGCAGCTCTTGAGGCTGCTTTACTGTCTGTGTTTTTCTAGAAGATAACAAATGCAATGTATTTTGTGAGGTTTCTGCGCTAGACACCTGTGCTGTGCCTGCTGTAGTTTGTTATGTCAGATAAAGTTATGATTCTACAGATATTTTTTCTTCTTTCTTTTCTTTTCTTTTTTTTAATTTTTTTTTGGTTTTGCATCTTTGCTACTGCTTTTGATTGTAGCTGGCTCCTGTGCCCTTGCTACTTTTCAAGTGCCATTGTAAGTACAGTTATGTGGTTTGCTGGACTAATAGCATTTTGAGAGAGGGTCATAAGCAGGAAGCAAGGAGTGCGACTAAGCAGTGCTGCTGCCACTAAATGTTGTCATAGCCTAAAATGCATAATAATTTTCTAAGATTAAACAAATTTCTGCATAACTGTTAACAACCAGTAAAAGTCTATGTGGAGACTAGTTTCAGGCAACCTGTTATCTCTTCTCTAGCTGAAACCAACTGGATTTCAGCAGAGCAGTGTGACAAGCAGTTCTGAGTTGGTGGTAGCAGCAAGAGTGCTGTGAGCTTAGATGTTCTCTGAATGATTCTGATGCAACCTGATTGTAAGGTTGGCATAGTGTTTTATTTTTACATCATGTTTTTGAGCTTTTTCTTCTTTGAAAATTTTTGTGATGTGCACCTCTGTGTACAGCTCCCAGGTTTAGTTTTCATTTTTTTTTTGTATTGCACCAAAACCTTAAAAAGGATATGCTTTCTGTTGTTCATTTTCTCTGAACATCATCGGTTCAAGATTAAGCTTCTGTAATTTCATTTGCCTACAGCCCTTCAAAGGACCCATTCATTTTTCAGACATTTACTTTTGATTTGAAATCATACGCAATTTCAAGATTTGCAAGACTAGCTCACTATCTTGGTTGCATGAAATACAATTTGCAGTTGCTCAGCTTGCTGTTGTGCTGCCCACAAAATCTCTGATTTCCTGTCTCAGACTAGAGTGAGGACAGGAGATTCACTTCAGTCAGTCATTTTTATCAATAGGAGGACATTTGGATTAAGAACTCATTAATGAATCTTGAAGCACTACGGACTACTTTGAGAACCTATGGAAAACTCCTTGAAACTGTAAGGAAGAAAGTCCTTAAATGGGTTAATATTCTAGTATTTTACATCACAGTGGAATAGAACACAGTACTTGATGCTCCATACTTAACATAAATAATGATTCATTTGAAACAGACAGCTCTTAAGATTGTAATAATTTTAAAGAAATATGCAACTACATAGTAGTGATACTGAAGTTACTATAAAGACCTCATGCATAATGTATAAGGGTATGTTAATTTCAGACATTTGGGTATGGTAGTTCTTAAATCACCTATTGGATTGCTAACCAGAATATTAAACACTTTTTTTAAAATAAGCAGATACAGAATGAGTAAAATAGTTATGTTTGGTTTTTAAGCTTAGTGCACATTATTACTGGTAAACTACATAGATTTTGTTAAATTAACCATTTCTCTTACTTAATTTTTTTATATTCATTTGCTATCAAAGTCCATAATAATAGTTAGCCACTGGAATTTTGATTTCTTTTATCCATGCCTATTTTTATCTGTGGCGAAGAGCTTTTCAGAAAATTCACAGAAGCAGGCAATTAGAACTGTGAAATACATATTTTGTTTATTACTGTTTTCACTTAAAAATGCTTATTTACATTCACATATGCTTTTGTTTTTATGATGAAAATGAAGGCTTCCACATTTGATTTCTTTCTCCTGTGGAGTTATTTTTCGAACTCTAGTGCAGGCTAAGGTCAGGGGAAGGTGTTCATAACAGAGGTGTTCTTCATTCATATTAATAATTGCTATTTTAATTGGTGTATGTGTTCACTGAATCATGGTCTAGAATCCGTATGTTTGGGGAAAAAAAAAAAAAGAAAAAGAAATGTTTATACTGTACAATCCCCTCCCCATAAATAGGGAAGCATTTCAAGCCGTCTGCTTTTCCTGTTTAACTTAGTACTCTTGCAAAAAAAGCCTGCCAAAACCAATGGAAAACCCTCACCCTGATGCCATTTGAGCTTGAAGTGAAAAGTTAAGTCTTAGAAAGCTTGCCAGAGATTCATCTGAAATAAAACATTTTAATTCTATCCACTATATGTCTAGTTTAATATTAATTTCTAGGTGAAATTTCAAGTTTCATTTTACTAAAGTAACAGTATAATTGAAAATTCATCAAGAAAAAAACCTGTTTCTATTCAGAATGTAACTTTTTAGCAGTGTAAATTGTTTCCTTCTTGAAGGATTGTGAGCTTAAATTTTTTTCAGATTGTAAGAAAATAAGATTTGGGGTTACTGGAAAACTTGGTTTCATTAGGTATGCTACTTTGATTCATCTTTTGTTCTTTGCAAAGGTCTGAGTTGTTAGGCAGAAGGTATAGAAAATGTATATGGATAAAGTCTTTGTTTATAGTTTGCTTGTACTTGTTACCTTGTATATATAATTTTATTACTTTTAATCTTCAGCCATGTTTGAATTTATCATAATATACTGCATAGGTGATTATGCAAGATAGTTTTGAAGTGGCCTATTATAAAATACTAAGTTCTAAGTTTGATTTATAAACACTGTCCAAGCATCACTATCAACAGTAGCTAATCTTATTCAAAATAGTCACTTCACTTCAATGTTGCCATAAATTCCTGTAGACTGATTTTAAACTAAAGTTAGCTTCTGCCAAATAGTAACTGAAGGACCTCTATTTCTCTGTGCCAGCTATCTGTCTCAATAAACATAAAATCTGTAGTTCTTTTCAGAGAGCTACATTTACTGTAGATATTAATGAGCTGTTGACATATGAAATTTCAAGGATATTTGTTAAGTGATTTAGAAAAGTAATTTGCAATTTAAAATGTGGAGATTGGCACTTAGTTTAAACTTGGAGTTGTTGAAGAAAGGTAGATCAAGAGTAAAAGTTGATTACTTGAAGTGAATATACTTCCCATACTAATTGTTCATATGCATAGGACTTCCTCCTGATAGCTTGCTGTGTTTTCTACTTTTGGTCCTTTGCTTATTTGCTTCTTACAATTAAATGTATATATAGTTATGTACTAGTTTGGCTACTGAGGATGAGGCAGTTAGAGGTGAGGTGTGTTTATCTACGTTTTTTACTCGATTTTCAGCAGCTAGAATATAGCATTTGTAGACTGTAGTTCTATTGTCTACATCCTTCCTTGTTGACTTATTTATCTTTCCATGTAGAGCATAATTCAAAGGCAAAGGAGTGTCAAGATAGAGGATTTTAACTCTTTTTTTTGTGCCCACTTTGCTCTGTCTACTTCTCATGTCTTGCTTCCTGACACTTGCAACCTTTCTTATTTTTTGACCTTACTTTGTAGAGTACTTGAATGTTCCTTGTGTCTAAATTCTGTTCTGTCTGAGCATCCAAAAGCCTACTGGGCACCCTCCTTGTACCTCCCTCCTCCAAGATACTTGCTTTTGTAGTTTGTTCCACTTCTCGCTAGACAGTCTGTCTGACTTTTTTTTGGAACTTGTAAAATATATGATGTAATACAACCTGTGTCTTCATACAGCCTTCTTTTTGATCTTTAACTTCTGTGAAGTAAGGTAGCACTGTTAAGCACAGCAACCAGATAATGAGAAGGTTGCTTCTCAAAGCAGGTAAGTTTCTTGCCAGAAAAATAAAATTATTTAACTTCAAGTAAGGAAACCTAGGCAAAAATTTTGACCTTTTTTGAAAAAGTTGCTTTTAATGTTATTTTGTTTTGGGGTATGATCTCATAGCAAAAGTATTAGAGAGTAAAACATGGTCTCAACTGGTCCGTGATAATTACCTTTGGTCATGTTCATATCCCAGGATATAAAGTAACATAATACAAGTGACTGCCACCATCACTTTTACTGAGCTGAAGGATCTCAAGAGTTCTTTGGGTTAAACCTTCCTCTTGGAAGGCAAGGAAGCATAGGCCACTTCTCGTGCTCCTAAACACGTTTTCTGTGCCAGAATGGGAATTTTTCATACATGTGACTGTGTACTTAATAGGTAGCACGTGAAACTGTATGGGTTTGAAACAAAAGTCATTTTGTGTTCAGATCCTTAAAATCGATGTGGCAGTAAATTCTTGTGGAAAAGACAGCTACTCTGATGGTTCAAGACTTCTTTCTGAAAGATCAAATGCAGGACAGACAAATACAGGAGCTCTTGGAAGCAATTGTGAGGTATCAGCAGCTTTCCTTCAGACATCACCAGCTTTGCTATACCATGGTTGTTAAGACATGGCACTGAAAAGGCCACCTTCTTAACAGGCATAGTCCATGAAATACTTTTTCTTGTGTATGCTGTGCTTTCCTAAGTGTTCAATTTCTCAAATTGCAGTCTGTCTTCAAAAGGCCATGTTAGATATTCTCTTGGTTTGGATTCCAAGAATGTTAATGAGTTGGAAACAATTTGCAATTTCAGTGTTCTGGACTGGGATTTGCTAATTCTTTCGAAGTATTGAAGAAAAAATGGTGTTAGTAACTGAGAAAAAAACCCCACAAACTAATATAAGAGAGGAGAGAATTAAGGTATTTGCTCAGGTAAAACTGCACTTGGGCTACATTTCCAAAACGTTGTAAAAAAGGCTTCAGCATCTCTGAACTACAGATTCAAGATTTGAAAAGTATGAACTAAAAGCAGCAGTTTAATTTACGTGAAAATCCAGGTAATACAGTAGAAGTTTTGAGCAAATACTATGTAGGAAATAATATATGGTAGAGAAAGAAAAAAAAATCTGTGCTCTAACTTGGTAGAAGAATTGATTTCTAACTCTGCTGTTACACCTTCAGAATGTTTCATGTCTTTAGTTAGCATATATAATTGAATTATAGCCCTAAAAAAGGGAGAAATATCCATCCTTTAGACAGCTGATACAGAAAGAGAGGAGAGGAACTTAGTCCTTGAGATACTGGGGCAGTATTTTAGCTTTAATTAGGCTTTGAACTTCAGCATTACTTTAAGGATTTCCTCAGTTCATCTTCAGGGCAGTTTGAACAAAATTATTTGGTTATGATGGACTCCTACTTCTAAAACCATTAGTCAGTTCTTTCCAGAATTCCTCTTCAAGATTTTTTACTAAAACCTTTGCTCGTTGTATCAGTAATAATGTATGGTATACCCTCTTTCTGTAAGTGTTTTCAGATGAGAAAATTAAGCCATCCTGATTCATCATGTAATGTGGGGTAAACTAATTAAAATTCCAGGGGAAATAAATCTGGAAGTTGATGCTTCAAGAGAAGATTAATATTTGAGGTGCTACAGCATAACTTGGGAAAGGTGCTCAGATGCTAGAGGAAAGGAAGGACAGCTGCGATTCATTTTCCATTTGAGAAAGGCCATACCATCCTCTCGAAACTGATTGAGCTTCAGCACAGCATTACAGAGTGCTTTGTTGAAAAGATTGATTCACATCAATGGTGGTTAAAAAAAGAAAAGTAGTTTCAAAGGAAAATCCACCTGAAGAACAGAGGAATGTTTACATCAAAGGTGTCTGACAGCTCACAAATAAACTTAAGTAACTTTCTGTCAAAATAACATATTCATTTCTCTTACTGAAAGTTTTAATTTAAAATATTCTAAATATGCATGAATTTATATTGGTATAGATTCAAGAAACCCAGTTCTAATTTTAGGCAGGTGTTTTCTGTGATTTCTGTGATCAATGGCCTTGCTTGCTCTGACAGCCAGATTGTATTCCATATTCAAGGAAACTTGCGACTAAAGCAGCAGATTCCCTTAAAAATAAATCATCATGGCTGTGTTTTTTGGAAATCCCAGAAATGGCAGATAATATATGGATATTCAACTTTTTATTCAGTCAGATCTTAAGAAGCAAGAATTTAACTGCACCGTTCGCCGCTAAAACAAAGCTGGAGATTATCATTGCATGCAGCTATCAGTTACTGTTTTACAGATTGAAATCTGACAGGATCAGGCATTTAATATATTTGATCCTCAATGCTTTGTGTCCTCTATGCTACCAAATAGCAGCAATTTGTATGCCTCACCGATGTTATTCATACAAAGTGTTAAGAAGGGACTCCTTTTACAGGTGATTGGAGTTTCTGGTTGGTAAGGGATCTGCCGGTGGAGCTCTTCTGCTTCCAGGGGTCCTCAAACTACGGCCCATGGGCCGGATATGACCCCCCAGGGTCCTCAGTCTGGCCTCCTGGTATTTACAGGGACCCCCGCCAGGGGCTGGGGGGGAACCAAGCAGCTGCAGATGACTGCCTGCCACTTAATCCGTGCACCAGCCCCATGGCTAAAAAGTTTGAGGACCCCTGGTTTAGAGTAACTAAATTGCAGGGTAGACTGCTTGCCTTCTCCTACAGCATGGACCCAGTCCACCCAGTTCCCAGCCTGAAGCACCATGTTCTGTTGTTGAAACCACCTTAATTCAGCGAATGCTGGATTTTGTTTGTCTTTGCAAAAGATGTCCTATTTATGTTCTTCACTATTGCCTTGCAGTAGCTGGAAAGACTTTTTTAGGTCAGTTTCTAGTCAGGAGCAATTAGGCATTGTTTAGCAGACATCTGTCCTTCATATGCTAAGTAAGCAACATGGTACAGAGCATCAGCCTCTTGTACTGTAAAGGGGCTGACACTCCTAATGAAGTCTTTGTCAGTACAGATAAGCCTTGTCAAAACCATCCCATCATAAACAGTAGAATCAACCTGAATTTAATTTTTCACTTTTATCACACTTATCTCTACAATTTAAGTGTGGAGGAGGTTATTATAAGATTTAAGTTCATTTGATTTAACAGTTTTCACACTGTTTTGTAAAATACAAACTTCCTCCCTAAATTTCTTGGGTTTTGTTTTAGTGTAGCATATACAGTAACATTTGATGATCCCATTATAAGAGGGTATTTTTGGCATCTTTCACGCTTCTGAAGTGCCAGCATACAGTGTCAGAAAACACTAAAATCCTGAAATGACTTTTTTTATTTTGCAAGAACTAGTGATTTTCTTAAAATGTAATTGCTCTATTATTTTTCCTATTAAAGTTGTTAAATATTTAAGATGTGTTATGCTTGATAACAAAAGCTAATTAATCCAACTGATGTTTAGAGAAATATTGATAGAAAAAATTTAAAAAGGGAAAAGTCTTTCTTTCATTAACAGAAGAACTATTAATTTTATGTGATTCAAAAGAAATAAACTAATATTTTTCAAGAAAGAAGGTAAATATAAAGTGAGAGGTACTCAGGGAGGTATGATCGTTTTGTACAAATCAATTCCTTTGGCTCCACCTACAGTATATGCAGTTTAATAGGAATTTTGCCAGAGCATCTTAACAGTCTATAATAAGCATAATCTGTTCTGTAAGCAGTAGAAAAATAATGGAGTGAACTTTTCTTTATTTGACATAGTGGATAAGAAAGACGTGGTTTCCACTGGCTGGACCTCATTTCAGTTTACTTAACCCTCCTTTGCATAGCCACCTCCTGAAGCACAGGTCATTTAGAAGCAGCGCAATTCTGTTAACTTCCAGATCGGCTTCAATCAGAAGCAGTATAGCTGTGCTGGTGTTACAAAGCTATTGGGTCCTGCCTGAAGCTGAACCTCTGGAGTGTGGTATGGATGCAGAAAACCCGAACTGCTTTTTCTGAGAACGCACTTGAAACTGGCAGACTTGTTGGCTTGACTCCAAGTAAAGACATCGGTAATGATGTACATGTTTGAGTTAGGGGTGTAGAGTCAGTCTTGGCCAAGTAGCCGTGTTGTCTGTGTTCTCCTTTTACTCATAGCACCCTGTGTGCTTTTCTCAGCACTATTCATTTTACCCTGCAGATACTTTGATTTTGGATGATAGTCTGTTTGGTCAGAGAAGCATACAATTGAGTGAAAATGGAAATTTTACATCTCATGAAGAGCTGTGAAACGTTATACCCATTTTTGTATTCTGTATCTGTAAAATCTGTCATGAAAAACATTTTTAGTGTCTCAAACTTGGTTGTTTTTTCTTTTAAACCTGAAAAAGCTGTGGTTTATGTGTCCATCAAGTTTCACTGTTGTTTTTTCTTTACAGGAGAAATTACTATGGTGGAAACTGGGCCAGCTTTAGTTTTTCAGGGTTATTGTCCTGGATTAAAGAAAATCAGGTAAAAATTTCCCAAATTACTTCTTTTGATGTTACTTAACATTAAATCTTGTTTGTTTGCATGTTTTATTAAGAGGCATATTACCACAATGCTCCTTCTCTTTGGTAACTTGACAGGTGAAAGAGGTTTCTAGTTTCCAACTTGACTGGTTAAGACTTAACTATCTGGCCTAGCCTTCTAAGACTCTGATATGCCTGGTTTATTAATGCTGTTATCTGAGACCAAACAGGCTAGTGCTCAGTCATACCTTTTTGGTTCTTGAATTTACGTAGAAGCAGCTGCACTGTTGTTTTGATTCCTTTCCCAGCAGTTTGTGTAAATAAGCTGGTCTTTTCCATTTCCTGTTGAATTATTTTCCTCTCTCTGATGTTTCAGTCCCTTTTGGTTTTCTTGTGCTTTCAGCTTTCAGCTGATTCTTTTTAACTGGGACAAAGGTAGTTATTGGATCCTCCCATTGAAATGTCCTATAACCGGGACAAAAAGATTAATGTTGATAGTGTATTTTTCAATGACCAAAGTTTATCTAATTCATGACAGTCCACTAGAAATCTTCTGAAGAGGATATTTATTTAGGAGATTGAGCACTTGGACTATATTAGTAAATGGATGTTCGTATTATTTACTGAAGCGTTACGAGCCTGTTGGTCCAGAGAAGATGGAACTTTTTCATTCAGGCTCATGCCTATTTATTACATAGTGCTACCTTGTGGTGTAATCAGTGGAGTTGCTCAATGTCAGAACTTAATATTCTCAGAGTTCTGTTGTATGATTTAGAGATTCATGTGTGGACAAATCAATGTAATATGCAGACCACCGTATTTTTTCACATGGTCTCTGTTCAGAGAGTTTTGTGACAAAATTTGGAGCTATCCTGGCTGTGGCAAACGTGTGTTTTGGATTGTGTTCAAAGTTATATTTAACCCTGTTAAAACACATATTCCGTTTAACACTGTGTTTTCAGATTACTAGAGCTAGTAATGTAGTAAAAATGTTGGCATGTTATAATTAAGTGACCAGCTCTAACTGTTGTAACTCAAAAAATCTGAATAGAAAAAGCATTAAGACTGTTATGATCATTCTTTTTGTTTGGTTGGTTGACTTTTTTAATATAAGATGGTACAACACGTTATTTGGGAGTACAGAGATTTATAGTACAAGAACAGCTAGCGCAGTACAAAATGTAATTTTATAATTTTTCTTTGTAAGCAAAAGGCAGATACCAATGATGAATGTGAAGATTGGAGAAAACTGATCCTTGAGAATGAAGAAGCTATTCCTCTGAGCAAGAACGATAAAACTATTCAACATGTAGAAGATTTCTGTTTTGCTGAGTAAGTATAAATATAGAAATACAAAAATAATTTTGTATGCCCAGAGGTAAATAATCATATTCTTCTTTTAGTGTCAAGCATTTCACCATGATGCTGTATTGCATGTTGTTTCAAAAAGTAACCATGAGCTCTGAAATATTCTTAATGTCCTTTTGCTTTTATTGAAATCACTTGCACTTTATTGAAGTTAACTGACCCTTCTTAACGACCTTATCGGGATACAATGCAATTTGTTGGCCAACTTTGTGAGTTGATAATTTTCTTGTAAGCAGAAAACACAAGTGTGTTTCTAGGTATTAGTAGTAGTAGGAAGTTATGCACTGCCATGTATTAAATTTTTCCATTCTTAATTTGGCTAAAAGCTGCTGTTCCCATAGTAAAAAATTAAATTTGTAAGTAAATGTAAAATGAACTAAATACACAAGAATAGGAACACAAATAGACAGTGGTATTGTAACTATAAAATATTTAATTGTGCTAAAGTTCATTGTCATTTTTAGATTCAGTGGATTTAAGTTTCTCACCAAGCAGTGCTTACCCATTATGCTTTAGAAGGAATTGTGTGGTCCAAGGCTCCTGGTAACGTAGTAAGTTAGCCTTTTGGGGCTATCACCTTCATTCTGTTTTTGAATTAAGGTAACTCAGCTCTTCACATATAGTGTGCAAAAAATACATGCTTAATTTGAAATACATATTTTTCTGAAGATTTGTTGCGGAAGCACATGAGGAATAGCGTGCCATCTTAGGACTGAAACATGGTAAATATCTTCTAGTTAGTTATTTGTAGAGGTACATCTGCATTAGCAGAAGTTCAGAATACAAATTTCATTTTTTGTTTAGATTTTTAAATGGAAGTAAGATACTTTGTTATAGGTAAGTCGTGCAGAAGGTAAGCTTTTCACAGTGCCATATTGAAAACCCAAGGAACAGCTGAAAGTAACCTTGTGAAGTACTAGGGTTGAACAGCACATAAGCGTAGTAATAGTGAATGGAAATTGTATGGGCCTTAATTGAAAACTGAACTTTTTCTTTGTGCTTATTAATCATTTTATCTTTCGGATTTTGTACTGATCTGAACACTCTTCTGAATTCCTGAAAGGTTCTCTGGGATAGTTATGTAAGTTTAACCTTGAATCCCTTAGATAATATTATAGGCAGCTAAATGAAACATTGACAGATATGAATATAGAAACACGTCTTGTTCTCTGTAAACATCAAAGGTACAAAAAAAAATCCAGCTTGAATTACAGTAATACAATCTGAAGGTCACAGATTCAGAATTTTCCTAACTTTTATATTGCACAGTAATGGCTGCTTGACTGTCGTGCAGATAAAATGTTATGTTTCTTTTAAAGCAGTATCAGTTTGATATTGTAATTGGAATCCTGTTGCATAATAAATATTGTTCAGAACCAGTACTAAATTGGATTAAAGGTTTCATTGTCTCTTAACTGTGCATACAGTTTTCCTGAGAAGATGCAACACTGACTGAAGGCTGGCTCAAAAATTAGTCTCCTAGCACTAAGATTTCACACTTTCTGGAAGTGAGCATAATACTTGAGTCAGGACAAAGTAGAAGATTCTACTGTCAAGCATTTAACTTAGCCTGGCAGTATAACACTGTCTTTCTTGATTATCACCAAAAAAACGCTAAAGCCTACAAGGAAGAATGGTAAGATTAATAAGCCTAGCAAAGAAAAAGTTCTCCAGAGTAACTTAAAACTTCTGAAAGAGTCAATTATTGTGTTTCTGACAATTTACACGTTCTGGCTAGATTCTGTTGTTTTTGCATAACTTTTATAACTCCTATGAAGTAACCATTAAACATTTATTTTGAAAGAATAAACAGCTGGGTAGCAGTATAATATACACAGTGCAAATCTGAAATGAATGGCCTTAGAACAAAGTGCATCCATCAAAGGAAAAGAATACTGTGTCTACAACAAGCTGTATTGAAAAAAGGCAAATGGCTGAAAAATAAATAGTGAACACCTGTGCTGAATAAATTAACCAGCTGGTTGGCAATTTTTCATTTGACCTATCTGAAGGGGTTGCTGTTACAAGGCATTAATAAGACACATTCATTTTAAGATACTCCTTTGTTAGTACCATTAATTGATGAATGGTGGAAGATAATATTCTAAATTTACACAACAATTTGTCTGCAGATGTATTATTTTTTTCTGAATTAGGAGAAGAATTGTCTGTACAGAAGTTCAATTTGAGTAATTTTTATAGACAGTTCTTGCATTATTCAGGGATGTTTGTTCCTATAGGAAGGATGTCATGAATTTAGATTATATACTGGTTTTAGGCTTTCATTATAAAATGTGTACAGCTGCAAATCATGCAGATTTACGTATTCATTAATGGGAATTGAGTAGAGATTTAAAATATGTAAATACAACATTTTCGTTATACTGCTTTCCAGAGTGATGTAGAAAAAATACAGTGTATTTTGAATCCAAATTTTATTTTTATTTAGAAAGTAATAAGTATGTTTGATAGGAGATTGAACTGGTCATTGAGCTTCGAAGGTCAAAAGAAAACTTGCTTCTGAATTTTTGTGTTATGAAAAACTTTAGGATGGGTTAAATAAAAGCTTCATTTTTAGTTACTGCATTAATGGCAATATCTTTGGCAGTTTTCAGAAATGCCATGTTACAAATTCCTAAAAATGCCCCCAAATCCAAACAGAACCCCAAAATTTAATTGACTTTCATTTGTATTTTTAGTAGAGATTGCTTTTTTAAAGAACATTTGATAAAGCGCTTATCTTTCTTTGATATTTTGTAGTTATTTAATGCTTGCAGTATGAAGCAAGAAGACATAATTAATGTACAGAAACAGATGTACAGACCTCTTTCATTAGTGCTTCCTTATAGTAGTTCCTGTATTTCCCAGGGCAATATTTTACCCCATTCATGAATAAATGCTTCCTGGTGGCTGTGCATAAGCTGAGAGACCTATTCCAAACTCTTATTTTCATGAGCCCCTGTGAGCTCCCCAAGTTCATAAGTGAGGAGCAACTTCTAAAGGATACAGAGGTTTTGTTCCCTCTTTTAACAGAAATCCTGCCCTCTGCTTCTGTCTGTCAGGTTACAGATGTGCATTTTTATATGTATACTGGGTAACTGCTTGCTGTTCAGAAAAATTTTAACCATCCTGTTAGTTACTGAAATTTTGTACTGTATGTTTGCAGGTCACATTTAAAATCATAGTTCATTAGTCTTCAGCCAAGATTAAATTGCTTATTCAGTGCATTAATGGCTTGTAGTATAAAGATAAAATGATAGTGTGAAATTACTGCTGAACTTCTTTCACTTACAACGATGTTCATTTGATTCATCTCAGCTGGTAGTATAAACTCAAATCCTAAGTTCAAAAGTACCAGTTTCTAAGGTAAATGTCATTGAAGTTCAAGATAGAAAGAGTACATGAGATTAAAAGTGGAGATCTGCTTTATAAGGGGAATTTTAAAAAAAAGGTGTTGTGGAAAGCAAGTGGACTATACAGAGTAAGTGTGTGGTTGTGTCCCTCCTTTTGACTGGCTGCCTTCATCTGCTGTGCATGAGTTTGTAACACTTGCATAAAAATAACATGGCTACGTAAGGGAACTTTAATCTGTATGTCTTTTACTAGAACTGCTAATTAGAATGCAAGGTCAGAGTTGAAAAAGTAATCTGGAAGTTTTACTTAAACTTCAGTTCAAAATTGCATGCTTCTCTTACGGACTTGCTATGATAATAGAGGCAAAGTAGGCTCAGTTGTATAAAGCACTTCTGTTTTCTTCCATGAGTTTGGTTTTTAAAATATCTGAGCTTAATGACTTTAGTGCATTTTTGCATTTCAATTTCAAAGGGTCTTTTTTTAATCCATAGGAAAAACCTAATCAAATTGCCTTACTGTTTGTTTTAAAATATTGTATTTCTTTTTTTATGTAGCTGTGTATTGTGTTTCACCACATGAGTTTTGATTTTCATCATAAGCTCATTCCATCTTTTGAGTCTGTGTAAAATAAGAACCCAAATTTTTTGTTGTTTTCTTTTTCTACTCAATAAAAATACCTCTCTTGAATTACAGCTTTGCAGTCAAAGAACCAGAATTCTGTAGTGGGTGGTACACCTGATTTGGCCAGAATAAAGAAATTCTAATGCTTTTCCTAGAAACACTTGAGGTTTCCATTCTGGCACTGACTCAAAACTTGAAACAAATTTTTAAGACTCTTTTAAAAGACTCCTTCCCCCTCTCCCACCCCCTTTCTTCCCCTTGTGTTTTTAATCAGTCAGGATTCAGCTGAAGATGTTGAAGAAGCTGGTGCGTTGCCAAAGCTGCCTACCTTTGCAGCCTCTGGTGCTGAGGGAGTTGCTCAGGAACTGGAGAAAGAGTGCCCAGCAGCGGGGAGCGCCGCACCGCAGCCTGAGAGCCGGGGACCAGAAAAGGCTACAGGCACTGAGCCTGCAAGTGCAGTGGAAGGGGACGATACAGAAATAACCTCTGAGAATGAAAGTTCTCACAGTGTGGCTTTAGGCGAGTCCGCTTTGGAATTGGGAAAAACTGAAGCTGCGCCCTCAGAAATTCCTGCCCAAGAACCCAAGAAAATTACGTATTCCCAAATTGTTAGAGAAGGCAGAAGGTTTAATATTGATTTAGTTTCCAAGGTAGGAACTGAATGACTAATGTCATGTGAGTCCACTTATTTTGCTTAATATACTGAAATTTTAAGGAAATCTTTAATGTTGAGGAGGGCTGACACAGTACCTTTGAGGCAAAAAAGACACTCCTGAGAAGTAAGCAAGAATTAGTATCCTTAAAACAAACGGGAGCTATTTCATATATGCTCTTTAGCATTTGTTTATAACCAAAGAGACCATGAAACGTAGCTCAGAATTATGTCCATAAGGATAAAATTCCTGAAATTTAACACTTAAGGTAATACCTGCAAAATTGCACATGCAAAATAGTACCATTTAAAAAATTACACGTTTAGGCAGGGAAAAATCAATCTACATTTAGATCTTTGATGTCTTTAAAATGAAAAATAATCTTCTATTGGAGTGCTTCCTAGGTTTTAGGGTTTCCTGTGAAACTCTTACTCTCTCTTCTGTCTATACCCAGACTAAAGCACAGAATTGTAGTAATACTGGAAAGAAAAATAATTACAGTTAATCCATAAGATACAAGCTGACTACAGTTAATTATTATTGTGTTGAACTCCTACTAGTGTGCCTTTTACTGAGAACCTGACATAATGTCATACTGTTTAAACTGTAAAATCTGCCTTTTACGTACCTCACGGTATATGAATATGGCCAAGCGAATGCAAGTTAAATGGAAATTTTTAACTTCTGTGCTTTAGACAATCTGTGTATTCTGCAGTACAGTGAAGGTTTTTCAAAGTTGAATGCTTAATTTTTCATATTCTGCATGAAACAATTTTGCAAACCTCTGGAAACTGGGGAAAAAAAGCCTTTCCTCAGTAATTTATTAAATTCTTTGTGGAGACAGTACAAAATGCGTTATTCCAAATACTGTATCTGTGTTCCAAAGGTAGATAACTCTTCCATGCATCATTGGAATGACATCATGAAAAAAATGAGTGTATAGTGGTTAAGCAGATAATGCTATTTTGTGCCCTTTTTATGCTTTTTCCATGCCACTGTTTACATGGTGTTCATTGCAACGAATTCCAGAAAATCTGGCAGAAGAGTAGCCATCAGGGTGAGACTAGTAGTTGGTGTTGGTTTCTCTCTGGCACTGTGACAGACTTCCTCGCAGTGGCCTCGTTGGTGTTCCAGTAAACCTTTATCTTGAAAATTCCTGTGTGATTGTACAAATTCTGTTACTCAAGGCCATAAGACTTGAAGCAGGTTTAAACTAATCTCCAGTGCTTTTCAATTCAGGTATATGTCTTGAGTTAGTAGTTACATTTCTGTCCCTTCAGTATTACATAATATATTTGTAGCTTATAGAAAGAGTAAAGGTAGACAGATTATAAATTAATATAACCGAATATGACTGAATCTTAATTGCATGTTTAAGGAATTTACATTTAGAAAATGTGGCATTATCATTTCAGGTAATTTAAGAAACAACTAGTGATGATTTATGCAGACAGCGTCATGTACTTCACCGATATTGGGAAGTGAAGGTTGTAAAATACGGTGTTCAAGGATACGTAGCATACAATACCAAGAAATTATCCACAATGACAATGCAAAAAAATGTCCCAGGCTATGACTCCCAGACTAATAAAACTAACTGAGCAGTAGGCTGACACCTTCTCCCTTTCTCTGCTGTGCACTGCTTTGTCTCCTCCATTTGTATGGTTCTTCCATTCAGTTAATATTACTTTGCACATACTACATCTTGATACTCTTTCAGTTTTTATTTCATGGTGTGTACTTGTAAATAGCTATAGAAAGCACCTTACAAATGAATACTGTTGGTATCACTGTTTTCTTCCAGTATAAGCACTTTTTCTTTATTCACTGGTTTCTCTTTTTCTTCGCTGTGCAGTTGCTTTACTCCCGAGGTCTGTTAATTGGCCTTCTGATTAAGTCGAATGTTAGCAGATATGCGGAGTTCAAAAATGCGACACGAATTCTTGCCTTTCGAGAAGGAAAAGTAGAACAGGTATTGTAAAATAATGTGTTGTATATGTTTAATACCATCTTTTTAAAGTCAAGAAACTTGAAATTGGTTTCTTGAGAGTTTTGTAATAATAAGCTAGGATTTTTCCTTAAGATTCTGATTTTTATTTCATTTCTGGAATGAAAAGGTGTTTCTATGTGTCATACATAATATTTTTTTTTTAAAAAAAAAAAAAAAGCTAAAATGAGAATGTCCAGTCCAGTGTATTATTGACATAAGTCTTTGCTTCATGTCAAATATTTTGACCATTGGCAAAGTTGACCATTGACCATTGGTTGACTTGGCAGTTAATTTTTAAAGAATCGTAGGGTTTAGGTTTTAAGATTTGTAGGATAGGCTTGATTTGTGTCTCTGCTACTTAGAAGAGACGTTGTTGGTGTGATACTAGCAACAAAAGATTTTGGCACAGTTAATTATTGCAGACTCTTTCGATTAACTCTGCGGACAGATGTGCAAGTGAAATTGAAGGGAAATAAAAAGGGGAAGAAGCTGAGAAAGATGTAAAAATATTTTTATTGTGGAAAATTGGTAACTTATAGTTATAATAGGAAATGATGAAAAGAAATATGTAAGAAAATAACTATAATAAAAATAGTAATTTAAAATATTTGTTAGGTAATCTGTAGTGTTGCGTGATGCTTTTCAGATCCAGAGAATGGAAAGTATCTGAAATTATTAAAAAATATCTTCCAGGTACCTTGTTCTAGAGCAGATGTCTTCAACAGCAGACAGCTCACGATGGTGGAAAAGAGAATGCTAATGAAATTTTTGACATTTTGTTTGGACTATGAACAACACCCTGATGAATACCAAGGTAGTGTTTCATTGAACAGTGTACACTCTCTTCTTACGAGTTCGTTCAGTTATGCACAACGTTGATAGCTCTCCTGTGTTTTCATGCAATTTATTTTTATGGATTCTTTTTCAAAGTATGCTTTGACCTTTTTGTGACCTTTTCACTTCAATGTTAAATTCTACTTAAGCATGTGCTCTTCTAGTTCCCACATCATTTATTATTTACGTTTTTCTTTAACAGCAAAATTATATATTACAACATGGTTGCAAAATGGTCTTTGTCATTTTTAGGTGTTTCCTCCCCACTCCCAGGTATTTTTTAATATGGTGTGATGTATCTGATTTTTCTGTTTTTTTGGATAATATGTAAATCTTCACAATATGTTGCCACAAAATCAGAGACAGAGAAAATGATTTTTTTTTCACTTTGAAAGTAAATGTAATTTAATGCCTTTTAGTTGTAGAGGGCCAGTTCAAAGTGCCTTTCTCAACTCTTGGCTTATTTAAACGAGAGAAAATTTGAATAGATTTGAGCTGTAATGTGCAAAGAATAATGAGCATCAGGTCAAAGAGGGAAATTGGCTAACAGAAGAAAGGTGCTTTGGGTTTATGTACTTCAGGGTACAAAGGATGAAGTGATCTTCTCAGTTCTTGGAGTCTAAAAGTAAACCAAGGCAAAAAAAGAAAAATCTGTCAAAAAGAAATAATGAGGAAAGAGGAATAGTTAAACTATTGACTTAAGTTTCAGACTGAAATATATTGGTGCTTTTGTAGCTTGATGGTGGCTTGGCTAGGCAGTATTTTTGAAAGTGTCTAGTGTTAGAAAGAAATAAGTGTTGAGATACTGGTTTAATTACTTGAACAAGACCTTAGAATTAGGTACAACCGTTAGAGAAAAATATTTTAAGCATGTGCAAGAGGCAGTTGGTCGGTATTGAAAACGATCTGGTAAGATTAGGAGAAAGCGAATCTGTAATGAACTCCAGAAAATCCTGAAGGGGAAAAAAACTCATTAGGCTGAAGTGGTTTATAGATTACAGGTAATTTCAGGTTTGCTGCCACTAGAAGAAATGGAGGTGCTCAGCGTGAGAATATAGGTGGTATTTAGAAAATTTATTAAGTAAAAAGAGACGCCACATCAATTTTAAATGAATCCATTGATTCATGTACCTAAATGACACTAGATTTATTTTACTTGCAGAGATAGTTAAACAGATTTTGTTCCTACCTTTTAAAATAGCCTGGTAAGTAATTGGGAATAATTTTAGTTAGATTAGTCGAATGTAAGGACTTCAGAAATTTAAAGTTGCTCTTGGTGAGATCATTACATTTGTGGGATAGCAGACTTTTAATAGGGAGAGTTCATGATAGTGAAAAAAAAAATGTTGAGCTTTTTCTCTGTAAAATTTGGAGTTATGTGAGAAGTCTGAAGTGAGGGAAAACTTGAGATTTTTTTTTTAGCGTGATAAAAAACCCCTGTGATTTTATGACTTGCTGCATGGCTGCACACAGGATAGCAAGGTACATTTGTAATAAAACAGTGGTTGAATCTTGAGCAGAATATATAGCTTGACAGGACTAGCCCACCATTGATGGAAGTGTTTCTGAATTACTTATGAATTTATCCTTGTCTGAAATAAGCTTAAAAGCAGATTTCTGAATAATATGTAAGTATGCTATTGTTTAAATACAGTCTTTTCCTGGAAAAAAGTTTATTTAGTTATTAAGATAACTGAAGTTTTTCAGACATGTATCCATGGCATACGATACTTGTGTTGAACATCTCCAAAAAGACTTGTCTGTCTTTCAGTTTAAAAATGTGTCAGCAATAGTATCAATTTAAAGGGGAGATAGCTTCCTCATCCCTGTCATCTTTGTGTCTGATCCATGCTTGCTTGTTGCGAGCAAGTCATCAATTTGAACTAAATATTGTACCTTCTCATCTTTGGATTAAAACTTGATGTGCATGGCTTCGCTGCACATAAATATACACTCTTACCAAACCAGTATGGATTCAGCAGTACTGTTCGTGAATGGCTGTCATTCAGGTATAACATTTGCGATAATTTACAGGCAACTGTGCCCCAAGGCACTTCAATGGATTTTTGACCACAGTTGCTTACTTTTCTCACGTGATTGAAAAATGGGTTTAGATCAATTCCACCAATGAAGAGATGAAGCCATATTTAGAGGTTGCTTTCTAGACCCATTGGAGACCCATTACAAAGGGTTTGCATGATTCTGAAATATTCTAATGGAGTGATAATTCTGTCTTCTGAGAACTCACTTTCTGGAACTACATTTTTAAACTTTCATTGATTTGAATTATCCATTTTCAGCAAGATGTTTGTTGAAAAACTCATTTGCTTTTGTTTAAATACAAAAGTGTTTAAGTTGAAGTGTATGAGAAGATACAAATGCTGTACTATACCCTTTACCTAAATTTATTTTTTCCTTAGAGTATGAGAACAGTACATTTGCTCAGTTCTTAAGAACACGAAAGTTAACACCCAGCTTGCAGCACTTCATTCTTCACTCTATTGCAATGGTTTCGGAGACTGACTGCAGCGTTCTTGAGGGTCTTCAGGCAACAAAAAAATTTCTTCAGTGCCTTGGCCGCTATGGCAATACACCATTTTTGTTTCCTCTGTATGGTCAAGGAGAGATCCCACAGTGCTTCTGCAGGTAAGCTTCACTGTTCTAATTTTATCCTCCAAAAAGAAAATCCTAGGTAATATAATGCTAATAGATATCATTCAGTAGGAATCTTCACATTAACATCTTGATTTTGCTCGCTTTACATTTTCATTGGCTATGAAATCCTCCTCCCCACTCACCCCACAAGAAAAGGAAAAAAGAAAAATGTTGGAAATTATGCTCCTCTAATACTTTGAAACAATTTTCATTGTATGACAAATGCAGCTTGTAACAGGGTGGCTGTTGTGGTGGGTGCCTATGGTAGGAAGTACTAGGAAACTGGAAAGATAATTTAACTTACTTGTAGCTATCCCTTTTTAAAAATGTCAGAGGAGACTTGGGGTGATGTCTTTCCAAAAGGATGATGAGTGTATCTTGGTAGATTAAGAAGATCTGTGTTTTACTCTTCTGGAAGTTAAAGGGTGATGTATGTTTTCAATGTGTTATCGATTAATGTTGAGAGTACATCTGCCATTCACGGGTAGATACTTCATAACGAACTGGATTTTTCTGAAAGAAGAAGAATTGTGCCATTTATTAAATGAATGAAAAAATACGTAATTCTTTCACCTTTTTTTACATCATAGGCTTACACAAACAGCACAACTGATTTGAAATCATGTCCTTACTCTCTTGGCATCGTTTTCTAAATCTGTATAGACCACAAGCTTCCACTTGTGACTTGTACAGCAGAAAAGATTATGAAGCCCTCTCGCACCGGGCCATATACAGACTGCAGTTTTACATTCTAACATCTTAAACAGCCGCCATATGTTCTCTACTACTTGAGCCCCAGAAAGTAATTAAAACAAAAAAAGCCTATTGATTCCAGGATAAAACAACATCCACTTCATCCCCTTTACTTGAACTATGTGCAGTGATAATGTAGTCTTCAGCATGACTCCTGAGGTGTGCGAGGGATTGTAGTTCTAGCAGAGGAGCTGTTGATGGATGCTTTTGGGGGCCATCAAGAATACATGTGCAGAGGGTGGGCGGTTTTAATTTTCAGTTGTTTCCAACAGTTCAACTGGCTTTTAAAAGGCTGAGGGTTTTTTTTAATCATTTCTTTTGCTGGCAAGCAGCCTTTCCATCTGTTCTATGTGGGTTTTTTAATGTAGTAACCTGTTGGTCTGAAGTAAACATTAGCTTTATTTTAAAAAGCAGTATTACATGGTGAGGCCATTTTGTTGTGATGTATTTGTTTATTGTTCATTTAAATAATCAGTGCAAAGTCTTACCTGCTTTGTTCTTGGTTGGTGGACAAGTTCTGCTTTATATTAGTGTGCTACTATTAAGAAATTCTGGTTTACAGCACACTATTGGACACTATAACTGAGAGACTGTAGATTTAGATTCGATGCTAGGAAGAAATTCTTTACTGTGATGGCTGTGAGGCACTGGAACAGGTTGCCCAGAGCAGCTGTGGGTGCCCCATCCCTTGCAGTGCTCAGGGCCAGGCTGGGGGCAACCTGGGCTGGTGGGAGGCGTCCTTGCCCCTGGCAGGGGGTTTGGAACTGGATGGTCTGTCAGGTCCCTTCCAAACCAGACCATTCTATGGTGATGATTCTACGATTATCTTCCTGTCTTGTCTGTATGATAGATTCTGGTTTTCTTCTCTGTAATGGTACTTAAGTTACTGCTGGAAGAATGGCCTTAGCAACCTGAGCCCATTTGGCAGTGTGTAGGGTGGATGCAGTTATATGTTGATAGAAACATTCTGGAATAATTGTCATTGTTTGTGGAAGGCATCTATAAAGTAGCTGGTTGGCACCAGCAGCTGGCCATACTGTGGAAGGTCTTATTTGGCCTTAGCAACTAACGAAGGCCACATGGAATTGTTGTGTATGTTACCTAATGTTTCAATGAGTTCATTAGACAACTAGGCATTGGTCTGTACTACATCGAATAGAGATGTTATTTGGTAAACATCTTTAGTCAATAGCCTTTCATCTGTATTTGTACAGATATCAGTACGTGACCAACAGATTAATAAATCCAGATATTATCAGAGCCATTAGAGTAGCACCAAGTTTTGCAGTTAGATCTTTGACTTCAAGTACCTGGAAAAAAGTATATTTAATAATTAAAGCTCTGAGTAGAATGGTAGTTACTGGTTTTTTTCCACTGTAGTTTCTTCTCAATCTAATTTTTCTTGCATTCTTGAAAGCCCTTTGGCTTTATTTTGTTTATTAGCCAGCTCATGCAATTTTGTGGTCTGTAACAGCAATCTATTTCAAGAGTTAGTAAGAATGGTGTCTAGAAGTCTTATAAATATTCTTATCAGAAAATCATTCTGTGCTCACAGGAATTCCTCAGATGGCCAGAACTTTTTATTTATGTCCATTAATTGTTACATTTTAGGCATTTCTTGCTGAATTGTGTTAAAATAAAGGTAGTATTACAATAATTGAAACAAATGACTCTGACATCCCAAGAAGTAATCATACTTTTAAAAGGTTTGTATTATAAACATTCTAATGCAAAATAAAGTCTGGATGTCTTTGTTTCTAAATAAACAATTTAGGAGGCAATCGCAGGTTTTTTGGAGATTAATCAGTTTTTATATGTGGTCTGCCTTGGATATTATGCCCTGCTAAAACTGAGCAGTTCTGTTCAGACTGTATAGTAAAGTAATGCCACAACCTATACATCATACCCTACAGTTTTTATCACCAGGTTATCAGAGTAAGGTGTCACCTGTTCTGTGATTTCTAACCACTGTTCTGTATTCTGTTTTAATGTAAACCTCTTAAGCGTTTCTTGCAGCCAGTTACACTGTGTGTTCTCATCAAGGCTACTGTTATAAATGGCATGCATGCATATTTATGTGAATGAGTCAAAGACATTTGTAAGTCACATCCTTGCATTCTAAATGAATTCTGCATAAACAGTACAACGTTTTATAACTACCGACGACACTTGAGTGAGTAAAAGCGGTGTTAGTTCTTTATTGGTTTAAACAGGTATGGTTTAGGAGAGAAAATTAAACTTTTATATCACTGTAATGTACTTCCCAATATGTCGAGGTACAGATGTGAGATTTCTGTCTCCATAAATTGGATTCGTGGTACAAGGAAGGTCATTGGAAGCCTCACGCTGTGCTGAGCTGACAAGCAGCAAAAGTTTACTGGCCTGTATAATAGCTTCCTTTGGTTCAAACTTCTTAGTATAAAATGGTATGTCTCCTACTTTCTAGTGAAATAGTAGTAGTGTTAAGTTTAGTAAAAATAAATATATTAATATCTCATTCTTGAGGAAAATCAAAGCAGCCTTTACATTAGATATGGTGAACATAAGATGACAAAACTTCAATATGTAAGGCAGCGAGGGAAATCAATAGATACTTTGCAGTTTGCTGTTAGCATGTCGGTGGCAAATCTGTAATACAGCTTTCGTTTTCTTGAAAAATGTTACTAAAGAAAAACTGTAATTGGGCACCATTGTAAACTGTAAAGTCCTTGTGATGAACCATTTACAGTAATTTACTGTGATTTTGATGGTTTTGTCTTGTTTTAGAAAACATTAGGAAATAGCCCAAATATTTTCTGATGTAGGAGGTTGATGTTCAGATTGTCAACTTCCAAATTTTCCTTTGTAACCGGAAAAGAAGATACTTGACTTAAAAATCTGAAGTAGCTGTCAAATATGAGCACGTATTTGCTTTTGCATGTTGTACAAAATTCCTCTTTTGTAACTGGAATCTCCTTTGCAGTTTTTCAGAAGTAAAAACTTTCTGAGCTTTTTATGGTTTTGAGGAGTGTTTGGAAGTGTTTTTCAAATATTGTTTCATATAGTTCCCTTGGTTCACCTCAGTGAAATATGCCCCTTATTTTCAGTTTTCCGTTGTGGGGAAATCTTTGTGGAAGCTTTCCGTTGTGCATCTCTTCACCCATGACCAGTGTTGGTTAATGAATGACAGCTGAGAAGTCACTTGTAGGTTGTGGCCTCACTTTGGTGACTTTTTTTCAGTGCTTGCTTTGTGAGCACACTGAATTTTGGGGGAGACTGTGCATAGTTTCTCTTCAGTTTGTCTTCAGATTCTTTTTTAATGGACTCTTGCAAATACAAACATCCAAATGGAAACAAGAGTTTTTGAGAAGTAACAGTGCAGTTTTTTCCCATTTGAAATTTTAGAGGGAATTGGGGAACAGACGCTGACAGCCTTCTCATAAAGGTTCTAGGGGGTTACATATCGTGTCTTTTTTCTCTTTGTTAAGAGTCATCCAAGAATTGACAGATGTGGTCATGGCAATAGGTTCTGAGGCGGTAGAATGTCTTTGGCTGCTTTGTCATAGGAATTAGTGATTCTCTGACTTTTATGGGTAGTCAGTTAATGACTTATATTTGCTGTAAATAGGTTTTGAACTTTTACATTGTATATGTATTTGGTGGACAATTTAACTTTTTTTTTTTTTTTTTTAGTAGTTGTTGCAGATTCTAGCTTAAATTAGTCATCTTGTGACAATGACAGTAGTAATTTTGTGATGGAGGAAAGATCTGATTAAGATGGTTCATCTCTTTCAATCCCCATATTTACAAGAAGATTTAAGAGTTCAGGCTGAGATATGATGGATTGTGTGATTGATTTGGAAGATTCCTGTATATATTTAAAAAATGAATAATTTTTATCCTTACATTTGAGCTATTACCTGCTGCAGATCTTGAAGCTTCTGAGGTAGTCTCAGGTACTTAAAACATTTTCAGTTATGTCCCCGTTAAAATCTGTAGGAAGGTTTTAGTGTTCCGAAATCAAGACTCGACTCCAGGAAGCATGACTGCAAGAAGCACTTAGAATTGATAAATTAAAAATTCAGTGAAACATATTTTTCATTTGAGTCTATGCATGAATATCATGTCTCCACATGTAAGTAATTTGCACAACTTTTCTGTATGTTAATTGTATGATTTGGCATATTAATGAGAATTCCAAGCAATGATAATTCCTTGTGACAATCGGATATGACCGATTTGAGTCTCAGCACATGTGCAATTTGGGGCAAGTGTGAAAGAATTATAGGTGATTTAAAAAACATAGGCTGTATCTGAGTTACTACTTCAGTCCTACATTTTAAAATACATAATTTTAATATTTATATATATATATTATCACTTAGGGTTATTCCATTTCTTTGGACCTGAAAATTTAATCTAAAATTACCAACAGCTTGCTGTATTACCTGTTTTTTACTAAAAGACTGAATGGTAAGAGTAGCTTCAATGCTGCTTTCTTCTTAATTGTTTTCACTCGCATTTCAGTGAAATAATAAAACTTTTTATGTAGTTTGGATCTTAAACATAAACTTGATATGTTTCTTTTCACTTTGTTGGCAGATGAATGCAAAATGGGCAAGTGTAGTTAGCATAACTGTTTGTAGGATCAGTTGTTTGTTTTTCCCTCTAAGGAGAAACTCTTTGTTGGGATAAACATCAGGGAAGTGAAATAATCCATCATTCTGAGACCTGTTCTCTAGTGATGGATGGATAGATTGGTAAAGTAACTCAATAATCTTCATTTTTTTCAGGTTATTCACAGATCAGTGAGCATTGTCGTTAATAAAGCTATGGAATGCTTTTGTGTCCTTGCCCACATTATTTCTCAGAATTTGACAGGAAAAGACTTTTAATTTGAAACTAAGCTTTGTTGTGAAATACATTCTAAGTGTATGAAACATGGAAAATACCTTCCCATTATAGATCTTATCTTTTCAGTGAGGTGTTTGTCAGTTCTTTGTCTAAAAAATTATTTACAATTATAAGAGCTTTTCTGCTCATTATTTCACTGATGAGAAACAGCGTTCCTCAGAAGTTTATACCTCGTGAAGGCCTTCAACTGTTAGAATATATCACATGAGATATTCTGAATCATACAAATGTTGTCAAAGTATATTGATTTCAGGTCCCTAAGTAGGGATGGGAAAGTTTTCAGTCAAGAAATTGTATTATAGGGGTTAGACTATACCCTCTTGTATAAGAAAGATAAACGTAACACTACATATTAAAAAAAGCTGAAAATAACTTACATTGTCCTACTCTCATTCTTGATCATTCATGGTTCATTTTACAAGCATATTTGGAACTTAAAAGCATAAAGTATAAATGCTGTAATGAGATGGTATTTCAGTAATTACTTGCTTTAATAATTAAGATGATTATAATAATAGAAGGAAGTATATCTCATACATTATTTGGTATTGCCTCTTAACAGTCTCTTCACAAGTAAATTACTCTCTGCTTGTGTGGGGATGTGCAGATTCTGGCTTACATCTTCTTCCTGAGAATTATGACTCAGACATATTAGTATGTTACAGCTTTTTCAGAAGATCCATGGAAATGACATGAATGTTTATTTTTGGAGCAGATCTGGGATGTCAATACAAATGTAATTTAGCAGAGTCCTTTTCCATTAAACTAGAAGACTAGTTTATGGCTTCCAAAACATTACTGAGTTAGTAAAATAGTTCTTGAATTTCATTGTGGGTTAAGATAACTTGATTTTTTATGTCTTTTCTGGAGGCAGAGAACACATGAATGGGTTTTACAGATGAGCTAATGCTTAGTGACTGGTTTCTAGTCACTCATTTTTGTGTCTCTGCCCTATGGTCCTAATCTCCCAAACTCGTCTTTGAGGGTAGAATTGTATAATTACAGTTGAACAACCTTGTGGGAGGAACAGCTTCATCTCTTGTGAGGTCAATAGAACTTAGAGCACACAGGTCTCATACTTCCACATTCTGTAGACATTAGTCTTCAGAATGCATTTGTAGTTGACTGCCATCACAGTATCACAGTAGTATGGAATACACTGAACTGCTTTTGGGTTTTGGATTTTTATTTTATTTTTTTTTTCCCCCTCCTGCTATGTAGTAATTTCTTATAATTTCCACAGTGCTTTAGGTGTAATTTCTAGGATGCTTGCTCCTTAAGTACTGGAATATGTTGTCTGATGGATCCTCACCTTACTTTCATGTAAATTACCTGGATTTTTGAGTTTGGCATCCCAGAGTATGATTCTTAACCTAGATTCACTGCAAAGCAGTGTTAATTGGAGTATCTTTGAGAAATATTTATATGATTCTCCCATATAATAGGCCAGCATGAAACAACTTTTCTTTCAAATCATGGTAAACTTTCCTTAAGCAGCCATGCTAGTACAGCTACGGTATGGTTAAATGTGATGTTTATCCTCTAGTTCATTTCAGATCTTTGCACAAAACTCAGTTGAAGATACACCATAAAACTGAAGTGCAAGTTAATTTTCTAGCAACTTCACTTTGAGGTCTGTTTCTGTATCATTTTGTAAAGCAAGATGCAAGTGTACTAAGTAAATTTGTTGAACAAACTATTTAGGGTTAACAATGTCATTATTTTTAGAAACAGCACTTTTTACATTGTGATTCACAATCTTGATAAAACTTCGTGGCTCTGGAACTACTTATTTTAGATCTAGTCTCAAATTTCTTGCATCAGATTTTGAATTTTTGCTGAGAAGACAGTAGCCTCATATGTTATCACATCAGTCGTCATCTTTGAATAGTGTTTGGATTTACTTTGCAGTTTCTGGAAGCATGATAAATTTATTCTGAAACAGAACTCATTAATATATCACTTCTTGCTTCAACAAGCAACAGTACTTTTCCCTGAATAGCTCTACAGGATGCTTTCTGGCTATAGTTTTACCCAAATAAATGTTCGTAATTCTTTGTGAGTTATGTTTGCTAATGTCTTCTTCATTTTCACTTTTCCTGAGATTTTCTTATAAATAACTTGTTAGGTTGATTTGGTAAGCTTTAAAGCAATATATCATTCTTTCTAAATACTTTATTCAAGAAGGCTAAATCCCAGGCTGTTTGTTTTGAAAAAATGAACAACCGATGAACAAACAAAACACCACACACTTTCTTCTGGAAAGAGCAATTGTGTTCAAGAGAGCAAATCTGAAGTTTGACAGACGTCTGATGGGGGGGGGGGGGGGGGGGGGGGGGGGGGGGGGGGGGGGGGGGGGGGGGG